>JARYGA010053339.1:0-81798 GCA_030545235.1 Helianthus tuberosus
TATCCAAAATATTTTTTAAAGTAAATAAGTCGAAAATAACTCCATGTATAAGAAACACATTCTGTATTTCTTATCCCTAAATTATGTAACATGTATTTTTTTTTTTCTTTTGCATGCATCCACTTTGGATCAATATCCCTATCTATGATCAATAAATCATGTAAAATTTAATATAACTAGGATTACGACCCGCCACAATGCGGCGGGGATTCTTTATTTATAACTAAGTCGATCTACGACCCACACGTTATGTTAAACCTGTCAAACGGGGTAAAAATAGACGATGTAAAAACGTTCACCCACACACGCACGTTGCGTCGTGTTAACTCGCAAAATTTAGAACGAAACGTAAAAACGTTAAGCCAAAGACGCACGCTGTGATGTGTTAAGTCACAAAATTTAGAACCAAGCATAGAGCGCAAAATTTGTGGAAAATGAAAACTATAAAGGACCAAAGTTGAAAGTAAAAAAAGTTATGAGGATAGATTGTAAAAGATAAAAAGTTTTGGGTTAAAAGTAAAAAACAAATAGTTTTGGGTTAAAAGTAATTTATGAAATACTTTTGGGTGAAAAGTAAAAAAAATCATTTTTTTTGGAAAACCCGCAAAGCCAACGTTACGACAATCATATGCATAACAATTTTTTCTTTGAAAAATCCCCAAAGCACACCCCGCGTTGCGGCGGGGCGTAAAACGGTGTCAAATAGTACTAATGTCACACAACCGTCATCGACAACCAACACTGACTCGACCTATAATATGCGTATTGCGACGAACCTGTCAAACATGGAAAAATAGAGGTAAAAACGTTGAACCACACATGCACGTTGCGTCGTATTAACTCGAAAATTTTAGAACTATACGTAAAACGAAAATTTGCGAAAGATGAAAAGTATAAGTGACAAAAGTTGTGAAGTTAAATTGCAAATAATGAAAAGTTTTGGGTTAAAGTTAAAAAAACAAATTATGAGGGTTAAAATTGGAAAATGTACAAACCTTTGGGTTAAAACTAAAAAATCAAGTTTTTTTTTTGGAAAACACCCAAAGCACAACTTACAAGTCCTTATGCACAAAAAGTTTGCTAATTTATATAGGTTTTAATAAGAAGCGTTCATGAAAAAAAATGCACCAACCAACAGTACACTGCCATATGGCAAGTGTACTGTTCACAAGGTTGTGTTTTTAATAGATAGATAATAGATAATGTATTATATAAAAATTAATTTATTTTTGATTTAATTTCCTTTTTTGTTTGGTTAAAAGCGTTTGACAAACAATTTGGTTGGTGAACACAGGCCTATATCAGGGGCGTCAATGAACCCTGCAAGGAGTTTGGGTCCAGCCATTGTGTCGAACCAATACCACGGCATATGGATATACATGTTGGGTCCAACCGCTGGCGCCATTTCTGGCGCATTGGTCTATAACATCATAAGGTTCACCGATAAGCCTTTGCGTGAAATCACCAAGAGCACATCTTTCCTACGGTCTGCTGGCAGTCGCAATGCATCTAAACATTGATATCCAACGCTCTACTTTGGTGCGTATGTACTTGTGCTCGCGTTTAGCTTATTTGTACAACTGTTTATGCGCGAAATACAGTTTTAAATAGTTATGTTATTAATATTTATTATAGGAATACCAAAAATAACTGCCCATTAACAAGACATATACAGGTAACATACATCAATACCATATGTATATGTGCATATACCATACTAATTATACGATCACATACGTCTAAAGGTCAACCCTCGGTCACCAAACCTTCATGAAGTTGCCGTCGTTTTGGTTCACGTCTTTGATCACCGTATGACTGCAAACAAGCTTATTCCAGGATTACTAACTTGAACCGGTATTATTCAAAGGCGGGCCACCACTTAGCCGCAGCCATGGAGCACAACATAACAGCACGAAGACTAAAACCAATTTAAATATCGCGATACTAGTCCAAACAAACACGGTTGCTTTCCACGACCACAGAACCCGCTTCAAAAGTGGAAGCTGTGACTCGAGTTTTAAATGAGCCGTGTAAATTTCAGGAACACCGCCACCCTTTGCAAACTCTGCTCGCGGTTCTAGCACCACTCTCACGCAAGAAGTTGGAATTTCCTGCTCTGCGTATCCGTTAAACTTGATGTCCTCGGTTTGGGATTCTGATGAGTAGCCAGTGATTAGCGGGACCAGGTTAAAAACCGTCATTAAAAGGCGGATGGGCCAGCTTTTGAATCGCATCGTACATGGTTGAGTTGCGCTTGAAAGGGGTTTGCCATTGCTTGAGAGATAGTCCACCCTCACCTTTAGGAGAACATTAATATAATGCCGTTACTAACTTGCAGACAAAAAAAAAAAAAAAACAGAATCTACTTCAAGAACTCGAATTATGGTTGTTCGTCTAGAATCTGTAAATGCGACTAATAGACAGTTGAAGTGGAAATTTCGATCCGTTTCTTTATGAATGGGTCGAATTGGGTTGGTTTTATCTCTAATGGGTAACTTACAAAAGTTAACTAAAAGGGGAACAAACCAAACGGGTCGAGAGTAGGCAAACATATATATGTTTATAAAATCGACACAACCTATACAAAAAATGACCCACTTCAACATTAACAAGCTGCTTACGCTACCCATCTTGCATCCTCTAATAGAAACACATAAAAAAGAAATGTGCGAAGACATTAGTTCGATAAATTCCAAGAACCACAAGTTTGGTTGCTTGTAAGACTGGCAAAGCAGGTGGGTCGGGTTGGGCTCAAGCCAAAAACAAGTTCTGAGCAAAATGAGTTGAGGGTCAAAACGAACCAACTTTGAAAAAAAAAATAAAGTATCAATTTGAAGATCGTGGGTGGTCTCGACTCTTGACCCATTTTGACCCGTTTTAAGCTAGCAAGTTTTATAAGAGTGGCCCCTTTTGACCCGTTTGTATAATCTGAGTTCACCCAAGTTGACATTGCTATTATATAATTTGATTTGACCCAAATGAACCCAGACTCAATATCTTTTACCCAAATCAACCCAACTGTAAACTAGCATCAACGGGAACAATTATTGACCGAGTAAAAGTCAACTATGCATCAAGTAACTACCTGAAAATTGCCAAGATTTCTGTTGTAACCCGATTCAGGCAAGGTTAACGAGACAGTCGCCTGCAACTTACGATCAAGCGGAACTACTCTCGACATACCAACATTATCAAACTCAATCTTTTCATCACACCCACAATCACGCCCAAAACAAGACATCATAGGCACAAAAGCCATTGGAGCATCTCTCGTATAATCAAAACTCAAACGCGCAATCTTACTCACAGGCGCCTCCACGACGCATTTCATCACCATGCCACCAACAACAAACGCAAAAACCAACAAACAAAACAAAACGAAACCAACAAAAGCCGAACACAACAATCCCCAACCAATTTGCATACACAATTTCCCAACAGATTTATTTCCGGTAATCAACTTGTACACAATCCGCTTTACTTCACCCAAACAGGACCTTAACAACCTTAAAACGCTTCTTATCGCGTGACGCTTTGCGCGTGCTATAACCGCAAACGGATTAGTAACAAACATGCAAGATGCATGTGTTAACCATACCAGAAACGTAACAACCTTAACTAACAAACTTGCTTTCGTAGAAAGCACTTTCATTATTAACCAAATCAAAGTGAAAACTAAATTCGAATTAACCGAATTAACCGAATCAACTGTAGCAGACCGATCATCATTAACGATTTCACCTTCGGTCACCGCGCTAGAAGAATTCAGCGAATTCATATCAATTTCTTTCTTTAACAGCGAATACATATCAGTTTCTTTCTTTAACGGTTTATCCTTCAAATTCAACAAAAACTTGTAACCTTTGGCCGGAGAAGCATGAAGCTTAGCATCCGCTAAAACATCTGAACTGTTTTTGAAACGGAATTCTTTCGAACTGTGTCGCTGGCGACGGAGGCCGGCAGAGAACGGAACTGATGGCGGTTCAGGTGGGTTTGAAACTGAATTGTGATTGTTGTTGTTGAGGTTGTGTACTGAAGTGGAGTTTTGAGAGTGTGAGGGATCGGAGAAGGTGAAATCTTGGAGGGCGTCGAAGAATTCGGGGTCATCGTCGTCGATGAGGGTGGATTCAGACATTGAGAAAGGGGATTGAGAGTTGGAGGTAAGGTTAGTTGACGATGGAGAAGAAGAAGAAGTAGAGAAAGAATTGGAGACGATGATGATAAACTAATAATAAACGACGATTTGTGTGATGTGTGTTTTTTCCAGGGTCATGTTTTTTAGGTCTGAAACCGTGGCCTTTCCGTAAGATTTTACTTGTTTTATTTTCCTGTCATAATATTTTTAGAGTTCCCATGTCATTAGTGGTATTTTTGAGGTGCGATAAAGCTTAGGCCATGGGGTGTACTCTAAGGCTGGAGGGTGTGGGGGCTTTATCACCGCCACCTCACCATGTATAGCGCCCATATGGGCTCCATCACCACACCCTCCAAGTGAAGAGGGGGGCGCCATGGCTTGGGCTCCATGGTGGTAACGCCCAAGTTGAAGAATTCAGGTGGGGCCCACTAGTTTTAAACCAATCAAATGTTTTTTTTTTTATTTTGTTTAATGGGGGCTCCATCCACACCATGTAAATTAAAAGGGGGCTCCATAGGTGAGGTGGATCCTAGGTAGACTTGATAAAGCCCAATGGGACTCCAACCACATCTCATAGACTAATATCTAGAGTGTTAACAATGACATGACATGTTAACTAATATTGCAAACCACTCCCTCCTTGTGTTAAAGTGCATTAAATGAGTTATGTGTTAACATGTTAATCCAATGTTAAAAGATTGAATTAATTATTATTTTTTTTTTAGACAAAAACTCAATGTTAAAGTGCATTAAATGAGTTATGTGTTAACATGTTAAACAATTTCCTTAGAGTGAGATAAAGTGAAATGAGGAAAAAAAATTGATGTGTCACTTAGGTGGAGTTAAGTTAGGTTAAAGTATATCCAAAGGCCTTAGTGACTATTAGATCCTGCGTTCGATTTCTACAAAAGAGTTGTTCTCAGATTTATTGGGTTTTCTCCTAAATTGATATATAGACATTATTGTCTAGTGGAGTTGGATATGATCGAATGGCTTCGCTGTTGCACGATGATACTCCAGTGGTTCGTCAGTGTTAAGCCAAATGTTTAATTGTCACAAGTTAGAGGGTTATTATTGTAACTAGTAGAATATATATAAACCTTTTTGTAATCAATATTGAATTATGAATAAAATTATGAATTGATATGGTATCAGAGCCTATCAACATGTAAACCCTAAATAACCCAAAATCAACATATCCCTCTTGTTTCGATAACAGGAAGATAGCAGGGGCGGACTTATGAACAATCATCGGGTTCCCAGGAACCCATTCGGTTTTTTATTTTTAGTGCAAATATATATAAAATATTGAAAAGGAACCCATAAGCAAAATATAAAGTGAACCCCTAAACAAAAAAGCTTTGGTTCCACTGGTTAAGTCGCGTTCTTCTTCCGTTGATACCCGGGTTCGAATCCCGTGTTAGGCACTTACTAAATTTTTGTTACCGTTTTTTTAAGTCCTATTTTTTTTTAATGAACAACCTATTTAGGGTTACAACAAAACAAAGCACAGAACAAGTAAAACAAGAACAACAACACCTCCACCCTCACCCTCCACCCTCCGGCTGTCCTCCTCCCTCCAGCGACCACCTCACCGTCCTCCCTGCAATGGAAGGAACCAAGCAGAAGGTTTGTAATATTTAGCGAAACTACAATGGAAGGAACCAAGCAGAAGGTTGTGTTATCGATTCGGGTGGCGAAAAACCGAGGAATTTGGGGTAAATTATGGAAAATTGGAAAGGGTCGGATGGCTAAACCTAGGGTTCTTGCAATCACCAGTAAGTTTCTCTTTGATCTTTTTTATTATTGTTTTTGTTTTGATCACACTTTGTTAGAGAAATTTAGTGGTGGTTTACTTGATTAATTGATTTGGCTGCTTGTGATGTCCTTTATGAAACCCGAGTTCGAGTCTTGTGATGTGCTTAATTGATTTGGCTGCTTGGCTGCTTGTGATGTGCTTAATTGGTTTGGCTGCTTGTGATGTGCTTTATGGAACTCGAGTTTGATTTATTGATTTGGCTGTTTTGTTAGAGAAATTTATTGTTTTCGTTTGGATCACACTTTTGATCTTTAACTCTCTTAAGAAGACCTATGGCTTGCTAGTCCAAATAACTGTATCATTCATGTAGAGTGCCAATGCATGCCCAGTGAATTCAATTCTATTATCATCCAGTCCATGCATATTTATTTTCCTGCATAAAACAAGTCAAACATGTGAAAATATTATCAATGAAGCTAGAAGAACTGAACATGGTTTGTTGAACACCTTACTTCCTAAACCGCCGACATTTTGTGACACTAGTGTGAATAAGAACGCAAACTAAGGCACCATTAACCACTGACTTGCTTATGTGTATGAGTTCCTTGTATCGTATTTTTATTATGTGATGAACCTTACCCGATCCGAACCGTCGAACCGACCTGAATTTTTCATGTCAGTCATATGATTGAAACATCTATAAAAGTGAACCCAATGGAAAAAATTCCTGGATCCGCCACTGGAAGATAGCATATCTTGTAAACCCTAATATGCCATGAGGTAGCATATATTGTTTTTCGTGAAAGATAGCATAGTCTTGCTGAAACCCTAGCATATTTTGTTTTTTGGGATTAAGAATTTTCGTGAAAGATAGCATAGTAATTTGATCAGTAACATCGACCTACAACAACTCTGCAGCCAACATCGAATCAACAATTGTCGCAATCATCTAACCGGTTCTACTCTCAGGTATCAAAATCATTGTTTTTCTCATCATGACAACGATTACTGCCTTTAGTATTCAAGAACGTACATCCCATAATTCCCACAAGTTTGCATTCAATCTTACACCAAATAATTATGGCTACTGGAAAGCCATGATGGAACCGTTTCTAAAGGCTAATGCATTATATTGTTATGTTGACAACACGTTATCTTGCCCGGAAGAGAAAATTACAACCGATGATGCTACTACTACAAACCCTAATTTTACAAACTGGATTACTAATGATGCACACGTCCGCATGATTATTATATCCACCGTTTCCGAGTCTTCGTTTCAACACATCCAAGGAGACATGGCTCGGGAAGTGTGGTTAAGTCTAACACGTACATATGCTCCTTCGAATGCATCTCATGAGTTCACACTAAAAACGCACCTTTTAAAGATTTCAATGAAAGATGGTGAAAAAGGTATCGATTGTCTCAGCCGCGCTCAAGAATATGCAACGACTCTTGCAAATATTGGTGAACCCGTCAAAGACAAAGATCTCGTCATGCTTACTATAGCCGGGTTACGTGAGGAATACCAAGGTTTGAAAAGTAATCTTCTTGCCTGCTCCCCACCGGTTCAATTTAACGAGCTTAACGACCTTATTTATTTCATGTACACCTTATTCATAAGGTCAATATATATAATAGGTTTACGTTCCCAAAAATAGGGCAGACATCGCTGGAGTGATTTTATTAACATATACCCCATCTCACCCGGTTTCACCGGAGAGGTATCCTCATCTTACTCGGACAAGCTGGAGTGTTACCACATTATACCTAGCTTTGCTGGAAAGGTAATTATTATTGTATACTTAGAATCACAAATGTTCATTATTCAGTATAGCTTGTATCAAGAAACATGGAAATTAGTATTCTCATGATAGATCATATTCTACAATCGAGTAATATAAATAAACAAGATATAACAGTGGCCAATTGTTATTGCTTATTTATCATATTTGCACTTTTCTAGTTATCATCCTCATGATATACCAATATCCCTCCCAATTTATCTATACAATTATTTAGCTTATACAAAAGCATTAAAATTTCTTGTACTACTAAGTGTTTGTTTCTTCTAGGTTTCCATTATTCTCATTATTCTGGTTTTCCTGATTTACTTTGTTGTTCATCTGCATCTATCAATTATTAATTATCACAGGCTAATATTTAGTATAAACATTTAGGTACAACTGTACAAACGGATTTAATTAAAAATGGCGAACATTGCGACTTTTATATATATACATGTCTATTACCAATTACAACTTAAATTCAAAATATTCTAAGGGTTGTGCATTCATAATTTATTTTAGTCTATCTAAGAATATTATGCTTAATATTATGCTATGTAAGGTTTATTCTATCTCATTTCTCTACTAATTTGTTATCTAATGGGCGAAGTTTCTTTTAAAGTTTCTGACTCATAGGTGGTATGGGTGCTAGTACTGGCTTGGCAGTTCAACTATAAGTTAGCATTTACTGCTGTAGTGGCTAACATGTAGAGATTTACCCATTGTTCATTTAATTCATCTTCCCATGGTGGGTCATTACCTGTTTCCTGAGTTTCCTTATAAATTTTCACTCCTTTTTGTTGTGACTTCTTTATTTTCTCTTGACTTTTTCTAATAATCCAACTTCTTTTCTTAGGGGTAAGTGGTTTCTCAGACTGTACCTTACGAATAAATATTCCTTCCTCAGTATCTGCTGAGTATCTTGAGGAATTTGCTTGAAAGGAGGTTCCCTTATCTTTTGGTGAACTATCTAATTGACGATAGATGTCCGAAATTTCTTTGCTTACCCATACTGTAAACTAACAAATAGTCAAGTAACACAAAAACACATGAATTTCTAAGTTAAAATTCTGTAAATTGAATTTTCACAAAATCACAGAATGGAAATCAGAAAATTAAGTATTTTTAAATACTTAATTGGCTTAAATCAGTGGCTCTGATACCACCTTTTTCTGTCACGGCCCCCGTCCCGGTGTTACCCGGTCCAGGAGCCGCGGGACAGAAACCCGTGGTATTTCTTATTTGAGTTGACAGCAGAAGTTTAGCAGGATCTTTTAAACTTTGAAAATGCCCGATTATTTTATTTAACAATTTGGGAAAACCCCTGTAATTTACAATAGAGGAATTTCACGAGGAAATTCCCTGTTTTACAAAACATGTTTATTTATTTAACTGAGCCACCACTTCAAGCTTTATTAGTGCTCCGTAGCACTTTTCCTTGATTCACAGCAGGTCGCCTGAAACATGTTTTAAAAATATTTTATCAGCGGGGAAATACTGGCGAGTCACTCAAGTTTAATAAAACGACATATAGTTATCAATTACAGCATAAGAGCGATTACAATGGCTTCTATCTTATTTTTATCTGGCGCCGTGTCACCTCCTGGTGACGATGGTCATACCACTATTGGGTCCTTTCACCCAATTAGTGATGATTATCACTGTTAGGTTGATGAACCTAACCGTGAGAAATTAGTAATGTGCACAATACCCCACTAGCCAGTGATTCAAGATAACCACGACTTAATCCTTGTAATTATAACCTTTGAAAATAACTGGAGTATTGTAAAACACTTTTGATAAAAGATAATGACTCACATTGCGAGTTTAACGGGCAGAGTTTAGCCTACTGATAAGCCTTGTAACCTAAATTAAATGACAATGCATACAAACTAGGTTAGTAACTTAATACAACCTTTACGATAATTCACGAGATAGAAACCCTCACGACGAATGACAAAGTATAGCCCTAATGTGGGCAGCACTTAAACATCCATCAGATTGGTCTCAATCGATCGGACATTGAATCGTAGCAGCGATCGAGTTAATACCCTGTATCGTAGCAGCGTTTCTCTACGTGAAAGTGTGATTTTGAGCAGTAGAACTTCGTTTTTGATCGATTTATCGAGCACAGATGAACTGCTCATATCCAACCCTTTTATATCTGAAAAATGGGTTTTACGCGGCCCGCGTAAACCCACTCTAACATTTACGCGGCCCGCGAGGGCCACTTAGTCGTAGACTAGGGCTAGCGTGTCACACCTAGGTCTGCCACGTGTGCGACACGTGGCCTAAGCGCTTATCCGGAGATTTGCTGAGTTGTTGCGGCCCGCGTAGACAACCCTTGTGTCTTACGCGGCCCGCGTGGAACCCAAATTTCTTGATTTCTTTGTTTTTCATGTACGTTAGGGTTTCAGGGGTCCGGGTTTTCACTTACGGGTCGTTTTGGAATATATTTTTTTTGGCAGTCCTTACATCCTCCCCACCTTATTTAAAATCTCGTCCTCGAGATTTATTGAAATAAGTGAGGATACTTTCACTTCATTTCAGATTCCAGCTCCCAAGTGTATTCGGGTCCTCTTTCCGAATCCCATTTGACTTTGACAAGTACCAATCTTTTGTGTTTGAGAAACTTAATCTTTCTGTCTTCTATTTGGAGTGGTTTCTCTATGAACTTCAACTTTTCATTTACCTCTATGTCTTGAAGAGGTACTACTAGTGATTCGTCCGATAGACATTTCTTGAGGTTGGATACATGAAATACATCATGTACCCCAGCTAGCTCTTCTGGTAGTTGTAAACGATAGGCGACTGGTCCTATTTTCTGGATTACTGAAAATGGTCCTATGTACCTTGGACTTAGCTTTCCCTTCTTACCGAACCGAACTACTCCTTTCCAAGGTGAAACTTTCAAGAGTACCCTGTCTCCAATTTGAAATTCTAGTGGCTTGCGTCGAGTGTCTGCATAGCTCTTCTGACGATCTCGAGCCATTTTCAGTCTTTCCTTGATTTGAGTGATCTTGTCGGTGGTTTCTTGTACAATCTCGGGACCTGATAGTTGGCTTTCTCCTATTTCCGCCCAACAAACTGGAGTTCTACACTTTCGTCCATACAGTGCTTCGATCGGGGCAGCTTCAATACTTGAATGATAACTATTGTTATAGGAGAATTCAATTAAAGGTAGATGGTTGTCCCAGTTTCCTCCAAAATCTATAACACATGTCCTGAGCATGTCTTCCAGGGTTTGAATTGTCCTTTCACTTTGTCCGTCTGTTTGGGGATGATAAGCAGTACTTAAATTTAATCGTGTCCCCATGGCTTCTTGGAAACTTGTCCAAAAATGTGAAGTGAAACGACTATCCCTATTCGATACAATGGAGAGTGGGACTCAATGTAAGGATACTACTTCGTTTACGTATAACTTTGCCAACCTTTCCATGCTAAAGGTTTCCTTCATGGGTAGAAAATGAGCTGATTTGGTTAATCGATCCACAATTACCCAAATTGCGTCGTTACCTCTTCTGGTTTTGGGTAACTTAGTAACAAAATCCATGGTTATTAGTTCCCATTTCCAAACAGGCATTTCTAATTGTTGTTGTAATCCTGAAGGTTTCTGGTGTTCTGCCTTAACTTGTGAACAAGTAAGACATTAGATACATATCTAGCTATGTCCTTTATCATTCCTATTCACCAGAAATTATTTCTTAAATCTTGGTACATCTTATTATTTCCCGGGTGCATGGTATACCTAGATTTATGGGCTTCCTCTAAAATCTTATTTCTTAAATCTCCTTGCTTAGGTACCTAAATTCTTCTTTTATGGAATCTCCAAATTCCATCAGCTCCTTGCTCTAATTCCTTTATTCTTCCTTTCATTCCTTCAGCATCATCCTTGATTGCTGTGGCTTGAAAAATTTTCAGTTGTTCCATTAAGTCTAATTGCAAACTTAATCTAAGAGCACGAACTCGCTTTTGCTTTTCGTGATACTTACGACTTAAGGCATCTCCAACTACATTTGCCTTTCCTTCATGATATTGAATATCACAGTCGTAGTCACTTAGGATTTCCATCCATTTTCTTTGCCTCATGTTCAATTCTTTTTGCCCAAATATATACTTTAGACTCTTGTGATCCGTATAGATTGTAAACTTACTTCCATACAGATAGTGCCTCCAAATCTTAAGGGCAAAAATTATCGACCCTAATTCTAAGTCATGTGTCGTATAATTTTCCTCGTGCTTTTTCAATTGCCTTGAGGCATACGCAATTATCTTTTTGCGTTGCATTAGCACACATCCTAATCCTAGTTTAGAAGCATCACAGTAAACTTCAAAATCTTCTGTTCCTTCTGGTAAGGCAAGGATTGGGGTGTTTGTTAATCTTTGTTTCAAAATCCTAAAAGCCTCTTCTTGTTTAGGTCCCCATTCAAACTTAACTGATTTACATGTCAGCTTAGTTAATGGTACAACTATTTTGGAAAAATCTTTAATAAAGCGCCTATAGTATCCATCTAATCCTAGAAAACTTCTAACTTCCATAGCTGATTGCGGGACCTTCCATTTGGCGATTGCTTCTATTTTGGAGGGATCTACGTGAATACCTTCGTGATTCACCATGTGTCCTAAAAATTGTACCTCTTGTAGCCACAATTCACACTTCGAGAATTTGGCGTAAAGCTTCTCCTTTCTTAATAAAGTTAAGAGTGCATGCAGGTGCTGACAGTGTTCTTCCTGGCTTTTGGAATAAATAAGTATATTATCGATGAAGACAATTACGAATTTATCCAAGTACGGTTTATAGATCCTATTCATCATGTCCATAAATGTTGCAGGAGCATTTGTTAATCCAAAGGGCATGACTGTAAACTCGTAATGACCATACCTAGTCCTGAAAGCAGTTTTAGGTATGTCTTCCTCTTGTACTTTCAACTGATGATATCCGGAGCGTAAGTCTATCTTAGAAAAGTATCTAGCTCCTTGCAATTGATCAAAAAGATCATCAATCCTAGGTAATGGGTATCTATTCTTGATTGTAACCTTGTTCAATTCCCTATAATCGATACACATTCGCATCGAACCATCTTTCTTCTTTACAAACAACACTGGTGCTCCCCACGGGGATGAACTAGGTTGTATAAATCCTTTGCTTAATAATTCATCTAACTGCTTTTTCAATTCTAGCATTTCAGTGGGTGCTAACCGATAAGGTGCCTTAGCTATCGGTGTAGTTCCAGGAATTAGATGAATTCTAAATTCTACTTCCCTATTGGGTGGTAATCCAGGTAGTTCTTCTGGGAATACATCTGGGTATTCTGATACTACTGGAATTTCCTTAAGTTCTTTACTTTTAGTGTTAATGATTACCGAAATCATATACACTATTTCTTCTTTTCTTGAATAACTGGCCACTTTCATTACTGAAATAAATTTTAATGGCTTGCGTGGCTTATCTTCTGTAATCATAATTACTTCTCCTATGGGTGCACGAATTTCTATGGAATTCTTATCACAGAGGATTCGAGCATGGTTGGCTACCAACCAATTCATTCCTAATACGACATCGAATCCAGCTAATTTCATGGGTAATAGGTTTGCAGAAAATTTATGACCTGAAAGTTCTATATTTTCTTTTTGCAAAACCTTATCTATGTTAACAGAGTTCCCGTCTGCCGTTTCTACTGTAAAAATTTGTTTAAGGTTGGTTAAAGGTAGGTTAAGAGCTTGGCAGAATGAAGTATTTATAAAACTTTGGTTTGCACCATAGTCAAATAATACTTTTGCATAAATGTTGTTATCTAGGAATGTACCCGCTATCATATCCGGAATCAGATCTGCGTCCTGTGTAGTCAACTGGAAGGTTCTTGCATTCTGCTTAGGTACTTTAGTCATCCTAGCTAACCTTAATTTACAGGTTTCACAAAAGAAAATCTTTATACTTTTACGGAAATCCCAACTTTAAAGAGTTACTGCCGTTCATTTCGAGAGTGATGATTAAATAAAATAATGTTTATTATCCAAATTCATAGATACACATACGCTGATAAACCTAAATCAATCATTTGTCATACATGTTCTTGAGTTATCCTTAAGGGTCAGTTATTTAAGGCTTTCGAATTTCCGTATAGATATACATATCTATATAATTATTTATTTCATGTACACCTTATTCATAAGGTCAATATATATAATAGGTTTACGTTCCCAAAAATAGGGCAGACATCGCTGGAGTGATTTTATTAACATATACCCCATCTCATCCGGTTTCACCGGAGAGGTATCCTCATCTTACTCGGACAAGCTGGAGTGTTACCACATTATACCTAGCTTTGCTGGAAAGGTAATTATTATTGTATACTTAGAATCACAAATGTTCATTATTCAGTATAGCTTGTATCAAGAAACATGGAAATTAGTATTCTCATGATAGATCATATTCTAGAATCGAGTAATATAAATAAACAAGATATAACATTGGCCAATTGTTATTGCTTATTTATCATATTTGCACTTTTCTAGTTATCATCCTCATGATATACCAATATCCCTCCCAATTTATCTATACAATTATTTAGCTTATACTAAAGCATTAAAATTTCTTGTACTACTAAGTGTTTGTTTCTTCTAGGTTTCCATTATTCTCATTATTCTGGTTTTCCTGATTTACTTTGTTGTTCATCTGCATCTATCAATTATTAATTATCACAGGCTAATATTTAGTATAAACATTTAGGTACAACTGTACAAACGGGTTTAATTAAAAATGGCGAACATTGCGACTTTTATATATATACATGTCTATTACCAATTACAACTGAAATTCAAAATATTCTAGGGGTTGTGCATTCATAATTTATTTTAGTCTATCTAAGAATATTATGCTTAATATGCTGCTATGTAAGGTTTATTCTATCTCCTTTCTCTACTAATTTGTTATCTAATGGGCGAAGTTTCTTTTAAAGTTTCTGGCTCATAGGTGGCATGGGTGCTAGTACTGGTTTGGCGGTTCAACTATAAGTTAGAATTTACTGCTATAGTGGCTAACATGTAGAGATTTACCCATTGTTCATTTAATTCATCTTCCCATGGTGGGTCATTACCTGTTTCCTGAGTTTCCTTATAAATTTTCACTCCTTTTTGTTGTGACTTCTTTATTTTCTCTTGACTTTTTCTAATAATCCAACTTCTTTTCTTAGGGGTAAGTGGTTTCTCAGACTGTACCTTACGAATAAATATTCCTTCCTCAGTATCTGCTGAGTATCCTGAGGAATTTGCTTGAAAGGAGGTTCCCTTATCTTTTGGTGAACTATCTAATTGACGATAGATGTCCGAAATTTCTTTGCTTACCCATACTGTAAACTAACAAATAGTCAAGTAATACAAAAACACATGAATTTCTAAGTTAAAATTCTGTAAATTGAATTTTCACATAGTCACAAAATGGAAATCAGAAAATTAAGTATTTTTAAATACTTAATTGGCTTAAATCAGTGGCTCTGATACCACCTTTTTCTGTCACGGCCCCCGTCCCGGTGTTACCCGATCCAGGAGCCGCGGGACAGAAACCCGTGGTATTTCTTATTTGAGTTGACAGCGGAAGTTTAGCAGGATCTTTTAAACTTTGAAAATGCCCGATTATTTTATTTAACAATTTGGGAAAACCCCTGTAATTTACAATAGAGGAATTTCACGAGGAAATTCCCTGTTTTACAAAACATGTTTATTTATTTAACTGAGCCACCACTTCAAGCTTTATTAGTGCTCTGTAGCACTTTTCCTTGATTCACAGCAGGTCGCCTGAAACATGTTTAAAAATATTTTATCAGCGGGGAAATACTGGCGAGTCACTCAAGTTTAATAAAACGACATATAGTTATCAATTACAGCATAAGAGCGATTACAATGGCTTCTATCTTATTTTTATCTGGCGCCGTGTCACCTCCTGGTGACGATGGTCATACCACTATTGGGTCCTTTCACCCAAGTAGTGATGATTATCACTGTTAGGTTGATGAACCTAACCGTGAGAAATTAGTAATGTGCACAATACCCCACTAGCCAGTGATTCAAGATAACCACGACTTAATCCTTGTAATTATAACCTTTGAAAATAACTGGAGTATTGTAAAACACTTTTGATAAAAGATAATGACTCACATTACGAGTTTAACGGGCAGAGTTTAGCCTACTGATAAGCCTTGTAACCTAAATTAAATGACAATGCATACAAACTAGGTTAGTAACTTAATACAACCTTTACGATAACTCACGAGATCGAAACCCTCACGACGAATGACAAAGTGCAACACTTAAACATCCATCGAATTTACGACGAATGACAAAGTATAGCCCTAATGTGGGCAGCACTTAAACATCCATCGGATTGGTCTCAATCGATCGGACATTGAATCGTAGCAGCGATCGAGTTAATACCCTGTATCGTAGCAGCGTTTCTCTACGTGAAAGTGTGATTTTGAGCAGTAGAACTTCGTTTTTGATCGATTTCTCGAGCACAGATGAACTGCTCATGTCCAACCCTTTTATAGCTGAAAAATGGGTTTTACGCGGCCCGCGTAAACCCACTCTAACATTTACGCGGCCCGCGAGGGCCACCTAGTCGTAGACTAGGGCTAGCGTGTCACACCTAGGTCTGCCACGTGTGCGACACGTGGCCTAAGCGCTTATCCGGAGATTTGCTGAGTTGTCGCGGCCCGCGTAGACAACCCTTGTGTCTTACGCGGCCCACGTGGAACCCAAATTTCTTGATTTCTTTGTTTTTCATGTACGTTAGGGTTTCAGGGGTCCAGGTTTTTACTTACGGGTCGTTTTGGAATATTTTTTTTGGGCAGTCCTTACACCATATCAACTAGTTTTCCAACGTCCTCCCGATTACTCATTTCTTCGAGTTTTCGGATGTCTCTGTTTTGCTTATTTACATCCATATAACCAACACAAAATTGATTTTCGTTCTACTCCTTGTATATTTCTCGATTATAGCCCGTCTCATCATGGATATCAATGCCTTGATCAAACTACTCACCGAATCTACATTGCTCGTCATGTCCGATTTAACGAGCATGTTTTTCCCTCCCTTACTAAACCCTCCTTCATCCTCCACAGCCGCTACTTCCTTTTCTACAATTCCTGATCCGCCATTAACCATTTTCGATAACCCATCCATTCCTACAACCGAACCATCGCCACCCACCCCACCTATTTCCGAACCTGTCCAAACCGCCCCTATTCCTCAGACCAACACCACCCAACCTACTTCCTTTCCTTCGCAACCAACCACGCCCCGTTACCGACCTCCTCACCTTCGGCCACATCCTAAACCCCGAAAATTTTTTGACCCTTCAGCCAATATCGCCACCACCGCTAACGTTCTTTCTGAACCGACTTCCTTTACTGTTGCCAATGAATCCGTGGAGTGGCGTCAAGCCATGGCAGCCGAGTTGCACGCACTACACAGAAACGGAACATGGTCGTTGACGTGGACGGTTATATACATTTATTTACAGTATCTTCACGCGCCCGACGAAATGGTGTTTTATATTTATAAAAATGGTTTATACCCTAACATTAAAACACACACAACAAAGGACAAGTGTATCCCGTTATATATGCAGTAAAGTATTGGTAAGAGTCAGATATCGATCCATGGAACACGGGCATTATAATGTACTAAATCTTTGTCATTGTTTTACCAGATATAAGGAAAGGTGAATGGTTGTTAACTAAGTTATCTAAATTACAACTAAAACATAAATATACTACTATCTTGTTTCACAAACAACCTAAACATGTTATCTATCAAATATGTCACAGAAGCACTTAATCAATTTTCCAATTTCGAGACAGCTAGTTACCGGGTCTGGATTTCTAGCATTATGATTCTTCGGAAAGTTAACGCGATGGTCACACGTTAACCACCTAAAATCATTCATTAGCGAGCTATTGATATTTATTCATGCGAATCTTTAAAGATAGGTTATTTACCGGGTCTGGATTCCTAACCTCACTTATCAAAGAAAGCAATACCGATGGTCACAATACAGCCACGAGGATAAGCAATTATGTAGATCATATAACACACAATTTCACCTTTACAAGTCTTAAACACAAATCTACCATGTCAGCAATTTCAGACCAAAACTACTAAACAAGGATCATAAACCGCATTTAAGAACATGTAATCAACACCATATAATTCGTTAGAACCCTTACGTGCAAGAAAGTATTCCTAATCAAAATAAGATATATCTTGTATAAAACCAATACCCTGGTCTGGTTTCATGGTGTAAACAAAGTCTACAAATAAGTGATTAATCAAGAAATAGTTACCATCCCACTAACCACAGATTCATTATCCAAGATAATCAAACATAATCAAGAACTCAACATCAATGAAACATTCATTATATAATCATGAAGATTCAACAAGAAAAAGTACTAAGTTTCATACAAACGGGATTACAACATAAAGATTATTCAAGAAACAAGTTCATTACTACTATCAGTGTTGTAAAAGTCGCTAGGCGGTCCCTAGTCGGCCGACTGGGAGTTGGGAGTAATCGGAGTACTCGGAGAGTACTCGGGGAGTACGCGGACATGGTAACTATAAAGAAAATTAATTGTTATATATTATATATATGTTAAAATAAGCATAATTCATGTCAACTGAATATAATTTAAAATGAAACATGTTTAAAGTTCAAATATTCTGAATACAAGTCCGACTAGTCTGAGTACAAGGTCGAGTAGTCCGAGTACAAGGTCGAGTAGTCCGAGTACAAGTCCGAGTAGGCCGATGTTGACCGATTTTGATCGATTTTGACTAATTAAAAGTCAACAACCCACGTTGACCGCCTAGACCGACTAGGCCGACTCTTTCCGACTACGTCCGACTAGGCGCCGAGTTTGACCGAGGCCGACTAATTGAGTCCGCCTAGGAGGAAGTCGCCTCGGAGGGGTTCCGAGGACCGATTACTCGCCGAGTACTCGGCCTTGGAATCCGACTTTTACAACGCTGACTAGTATTACATAAACTACATTAAACATAAACTAACATCAGCTCAATACTTGCAAAATGATCAGAATATATGTTCAAGAACAAGGAATCGAACCATAAACAAGCAAGGAATTGATGGGTTGGATCAGTTATGCTTCCATTCGATCTTTAAGCTTCAAATGGGTCTGATCAGGACTGCTTCGGAACCCAGAAATCGCCCAGAAACATGGAGAAAAACCCAACATTTTGATCAGTAGCGAATGCTGCTATTTATAGGCAATTTTCAGTTTGGCACGGCCATGAGACTGGTCGCACGGCCGTGCGGTCAGGCCTTGTCGGGTGACGTCATTTTCAGCGATCCTGAGTCAGCCAAGTGGACAACTTGCTAGGTCACCAGATTGGCACGGTCATGCGACTGGTCGCACGGTAGTGCGAGGTCATCAGAATCGTGATCAGAAAGTATGGTTCAGGTGGTGCATGGGGGTGCGGTTGTCTCGCACGGGAGTGCGGTTCGAGTAATCAGCGGCACCATGAGTCGCACTGGCAGTGCTTCCGAGGTCGGAGGTCTCGCACGGTAGTGTGGTTGGATCGCACGGCCATGCGACACCTGGCAGCCATCAGATTTTTGTCCGTTTTATCAGAAACGCATCAAAATTTGCCCGTTTTCATCAGATTTGTCTTTTGTTCTTCGTTTAAGACCTGAAAATATAAAAGTACCGACTTTGGTACCTAAACGTCGTCGTTTCAGTCAAAAACGCTTAAAATGGAAGTGTTTTGGGGGATAAAAAATGTATAATTTAACGTATATCAAACATCCCCACACTTGAACTTTGCTTGTCCTCAAGCAAACTTAAATAAAGCAAATGAACGAATCTAAAAATTTACAAAGTTACTAATTTATTTCGATGGTCAATCGGTTTTCCAAAAAGTCAATCATCAAAGATTTTAGACCAAACAAGCGTATGCGAATATAAATAAAGATAACCAAAAAGCAATGATTCCACTTTCGATCGACTTAGCATGCAAATCTTTACATTTCTCACAATGTTCACACACACTCGGTTATATTTATGAATCATACATGTAATGTGTATGTTAAACACTCGATGCCTAGTCAATGAATCATGCAATATTATAAGCTTGTCAAAAGATCTAATCTCTACCAATTAATATGTGAAAAACATAAATCAAGAGGTCTTTGATGGGTTGTAATGATAGGCTAAGGAATGGATATTTAAAAGTGGCTAAATGGTTAAAACTTGGCGGTTATTTGTAACTAGCGTAAATGAATCAACAACTATACATAAATAACGCTTAAAGACGATTTTACCCTTTTCGAGCTATACAACATATCTTGTACTATTTAGCGCTTAAAATTGCTCTAATTTGATCGTCTTTTGATATGTTTTTCGATCACTATTTTATGGGGTTTTTTTTTACAAGGAAATAATTACAAACAAGCTAGTTGGAAAATAACTTTGACTGAGTTTTAACACAAAGGTTTAAAAATAAAAAGGCTAAATTTGGTTAAGTAGGCTAAATAGTTGGGTAAAATTTGAAAAACACGGAAAATAGGCTCAACATGGCGGACTAATGGATAATGTTGGGTGCGGGATATAAATAAAGAAAAAGGCTAACACAAAAGGGTATCCTAAGTGCCTCCATCATTTTCATGCAATTTTCACATATTCATGATTTTGAAAAGTATACAAATGACAAGTTCTAAATTACATGAAACATCCGGCTCAAAAAAATTATGTAGCCACGAGGATAAGCAATTATGTAGATCATATAACAAACAATTTCCCCTTTACAAGTCTTAAACACAAATCTACCATGTCAGCAATTTCAGACCAAAACTACTAAACAAGGATCATAAACCGCATTTAAGAACATGTAATCAACACCATATAATTCGTTAGAACCCTTACGTGCAAGAAAGTATTCCTAATCAAAATAAGATATATCTTGTATAAAACCAATACCCTGGTCTGGTTTCATGGTGTAAACAAAGTCTACAAATAAGTGATTAATCAAGAAATAGTTACCATCCCACTAACCACAGATTCATTATCCAAGATAATCAAACATAATCAAGAACTCAACATCAATGAAACATTCATTATATAATCATGAAGATTCAACAAGAAAAAGTACTAAGTTTCATACAAACGAGATTACAACATAAAGATTATTCAAGAAACAAGTTCATTACTACTATTACATAAACTACATTAAACATAAACTAACATCAGCTCAATACTTGCAAAATGACCAGAATACATGTTCAAGAACAAGGAATCGAACCATAAACAAACAAGGAATTGATGGGTTGGATCGGTTATGCTTCCATTCGATCTTTAAGCTTCAAATGGGTCTGATCAGGACTGCTTCGGAACCCAGAAATCGCCCAGAAACATGGAGAAAAACCCAACATTTTGATCAGTAGCGAATGCTGCTATTTATAGGCAATTTTCAGTCTGGCACGGCCATGGTCGCACGGTCGTGCGGTCAGGCCTTGTCGGGTGACGTCATTTTCAGCGATCCTGAGTCAGCCAAGTGGACTAGTGCACAACTTGCTAGGTCACCAGATTGGCACGGTCATGCGAGGTCATCAGAATCATGATCAGAAAGTATGGTTCAGGTGGTGCATGAGGGGTGCGGTTGGCTCGCACGGGAGTGCGGTTCGAGTAATCAGCGGCACCATGAGTCGCACTGGCAGTGCTTCCGAGGTCGGAGGTCTCGCACGGTAGTGCGGTTGGATCGCACGGTCGTGCGACACCTGGCAGTCATCAGATTTTTGTCTGTTTTATCAGAAACGCATCAGAATTTGCCCGTTTTCATCAGATTTGTCTTTTGTTCTTCGTTTAAGACCTGAAAATATAAAAGTATCGGCTTTGGTACCTAAACGTCGTCGTTTCAGTCAACAACACTTAAAATGGAAGTGTTTTGGGGGATAAAAAATGTATAATTTAATGTATATCAGTCGTTAGTTCCTCCGGTTCCAAATTCTAATGTTATTGATTGCAAGTGGGTTTACAGGTTGAAAACTGATCAGCATGGGAACCTGACTAGACACAAGGCTCGATTGGTAGCAAAGGGTTTTTTACAGCAGTCTGGCATTGATTATCATGAGACGTTCAGCCCTGTGGTCAAACCAGCCACCATCCGAACGGTTCTTTCTCTTGCCGTCTCTAACAATTGGTCTCTCAAACAACTTGATGTGCAAAATGCGTTTTTACACGGTGATCTACATGAAACGGTTTACATGCGTCAACCACCGGGCTTCGAGGATCCTAAACATCCTAATCATGTTTGCAAGTTGCACAAATCCCTTTATGGCTTAAAACAGTCGCCCAGGGCATGGTTCACCAAACTCTCAAACGTCTTACAACATCTTGGTTTTCATGGTTCCAAAAATGATCCATCATTATTTATCCTTAACCGCTCGGGTACACAGGTTTACCTACTAGTTTACGTGGACAACATCATTATTACGGGCAACGATCTCAACACAGTTAATCACATTATTGCCTATCTTGGTCAGCAGGTATCTCTCACTGACATGGGTCGTCTTACTTACTTTCTTGGTATTGAAGTTCTTCACACCTCTTCGGGTCTTATCCTATCTCAACGGAAGTATATTCAGGAACTTATTGATCGAGCCGGGTTAAAAGAATCGAAACCACTTGCAACACCTACAAATGCCAAAATAGATACGATAACCAAGGACGACCCACTTATGTCCGATCCTACAAGATATCGCCATTGTGTTGGAGCACTTCAGTATGCCACTTTATCTAGTCCCGACATTGCCTACGCTGTCAACATGGTATGTCAGTTCATGCATGAACCTCACGAATCCCATTGGACGGCTGTCAAACGTATAATTCGCTATCTCAAGGGAAGGTCTCAACTGGGCCTTCGTTTTACATCGAACTCAACGTCTACATTACATGCCTTTGCTGATTCACATTGGGGTGATCGGCTGGTTCCTATTACAGCATATTCGGATTCCGATTGGGCTGGTTGCCCGGTCGACCGTCGATCCACGGGGGGCTATGCTATCTTCTTGGGTTTGAACTTAGTATCATGGTCAGCTCGTAAGCAGAAAACTCTCTCTAGGTCGTCTACTGAATCCGAATACAAGGCTATTGCTGATACGGTTGCTGAACTAATCTGGTTAAAGTCTCTTCTACAAGAACTGGGAGTTAAGTTGAATAACCCCACTCTTTGGTGTGATAATCTTGGAGCTACTTATCTTTCAGCAAACTCGGTGTTTCATGCTAGAACTAAACATGTGGAGGTAGATTTCCATTTTGTTCGTGAGCAAGTCAGTCAAGGAAATCTGAAGGTTCAATTTATTAAAACAGATGATCAAATTGCCGACTTCTTCACGAAGCCGTTATCAACTCAAGATTTGAATTTTTAAGATCCATGTTGCAGGTCGTTACCCGCCCTCAACTTGGGGGGGAATGTTAAGCCAAATATTTAATTGTCATAAGTTAGAGGGTTATTATTGTAACTAGTAGAATATATATAAACCTCTTTGTAATCAATATTGAATTATGAATAAAATTATGAGTTGATAGTCAGTAATTCACAAATTTGCTGTTAAAAAAAAATTAGTTTTTAGAGTTAATTGCCCAGACAATCCCTGTGGATTCAAGTGACTCAGGATTAGTCCCTTTTAAAATTTAAAGACTTTGAACAAGTTTGATGGATTAGAAAACAATGTCGTCGCCTAAGAAGACGACTTGCCGTCGGAAATTAATAGATGAGATATTGAGTGGGTCCCACTAGTTGGTATATTATATTATTAACATATATAAATATAAATATAAGTTATTTAATTTGTTTTATCGTTAAGGGCAATTTAGTCATTTAACATGAACTTAACTGAGTAAACTAACGGTCATCCACTCAGGGGACTATCAGAGTAACAAACGATTAAACCATAGAGAGCAGATATGCTATTTTGAAAAAGGTGGGGATTAAATGTGAAAAATGGTAAACCACAGGGACCATCCGGGCAATTAACTCTATTTTTTATAAAAAAATTTCGATCTTTCATGGTTTTTAAACATATGAAGGGAGAACGCATGGCGTGGAAAAGAGAGATATAAAAACAACTTTTAAAAGATGAAGTACGTGAGGAAAGAAGAGAGATATACACCAATTTAGTAGGAAACCCAACAAATATGTGAAAATTTCATTATGAGAATCAAACCCATAATCTATTAGTCTCAAAGTCTTATCCCACCTCTAAGATGTCACTAGGCTATCGAATATTTAGTTTAAATACTATGGTGGTGTTCTAGATATGAGAAATTTTAGGAGTATCTTTTAATGCTTTGTATTTTTTAAAGTTAAAAAAATGTTAAATTTCTATCCAACCCTTTTTAACCAAAAACAACTTCACTAAATTACCTATATATTAGGTATATATTAGTTTACAACTTTTGTTTATGAATAAAATTTTCTATTCATTTTTTTTATACTTTTCACCCTTATGCTTTTCTTCTTTTACAATATTGTCAAGTGTAATCCCAACACTTTTGTACTTTTAATTTTGGTCATTTATACTTCTTATCTTTTAAAAATTTCTTGTTTTATGTTTTGGTCTAAATTTTTCGAGTTAACTTGCTGCAATACGCGTGTGTGGTTCAATGGTTTTACGTTTTTTTTACGGTTTAACGTCCTCGTCGCAATGCACGGGTTCTATTATAGTTATTATTTTCTATGCTTTACATTTCGGTCTAAGTTTTCTAAGCTACAAGCTACAACACGTGTGTATAGTTCAACGTTTTTACGTCTACTTTTTATTCGGATTAATAGTCCCGCCTCAAAGTACGAGTCCTAAATACTAGTTTTAATCGATTACAAAATATCAATAAATTAATTAGACCCATTGATCAATCATGATCAATGGTCAAGATTTAGGGTTGTGGTATTCTTATTTAATAAATAGTTTTTTTATGAACTCTTCTACCTGTATAGTATCAAGATAATCCCACCATATAAATAAATCAAGATCGCTAAATAATATATTATGCATGGCTGTTCTCGTTTCCTTTTGCTCAGTTATTCGATTTGCAAGGGAAATAAAAAGGGAAGTGTGAAATATAAAATTGTTTTCCTTTGCATGATTTGGTAGACTGATTTCATATTTTTTTTTTTTTTTTGAACGGCATATAGCCCAGCGGTCTTCGACTCGCTGGGTGAATGGGAGACCCCGGGTTCGAACCACAGAGACCATCCATTCGGGCAGGTTATTCTGGGCCCTCCACTAGGCGGCTTTCGCACACCTAGCTTCATCGGCTAGTCTACGTCCGGGCACGTTCCAGGAGGAAACCACTCATAGCATCGTATGATGGATCATGTAAAACCCCCTGCGAGACTCGAACCCACGACCTAGGCCATGTTTCCGAAACCTCTGGCCAACTGAGCTAGCCCAGTTGGTTATTTCATATTAAAATCCATGTGGCTATCCTGTGATAATAATAAAAAAACAGACAAAAACATTATTTAATTGTTTTGGAAAATTGTAGGCTTCCTTTTATTATTTCAATAAAAGTATCCCAAAAAATATACTATTAGGGTATAAATAGATAAAGGTTCGCAAAATATAACATAATGACGAGAAATATAACATATGCAGAAAAAAAAAAGATACAATGAATCGTAAAAAAATGCACAATGATGAAAAAAAACACAATGTCAAATAAAAAGACACAATGATATAAACAAAAATTCTAAAATCTACAAGCTAAAAATCCAAAAGTGAAAACCTAAAATCTAAGATCGTAGAGTTCGACGAGATGTTTCTAATGCCGCTATAATGAGTTCAATCGGAATACGTTTGATACCCTTCATACGACTTCCTCGTTTTAGGAGGCTATGTATTTGACGTAAATTATATAGGCCTACATACGACTTCCTAATTTTTCCTCCTTTCAAAGGATGAGTTAAGATTCAGTACAAACAATATTAATTGTAAAAACTGTGAGAACAGATCTGAGCCATCTAATTATTAATTTAATCAACGGATCTTACTATTAGTTATGCCAATTAATAGTTTTTAAGGGTAATTTGTATATGATCCTAGGCCTTCAAAGGGTAACGAGATTCAAAGAGAAATATATAGCTATTTATTTTTGGCATAAATTATATAGGCCGCAGGGGCGGACCTACCCTTTGGTCAGGGTGGGCGGCCGCACCCTTGAAAAAAAAAGTTTAGTGTATATTTTAGGCAAAAAAAAAAAAAAAACCCGACCGCACCTCTTGAAAATATGGTTGAACACCTCATCCACACCCCCAACAAATAATTTCTGGGTCCGCCAGACCGCCACTGATAGGCCGTACCAAGAGTTTTCGGATTTACTAATTCATGGATACGTATAGATGAAAGTCACGTTTCTTGTCATTCACTTCATTAACTCTTCCAACATAAGTTACAAGTTGTTTTTGGCTTCTTAAGTTCTTGCAAATAGATTTTTGGTGAAAGGTGTTAAACAATCTGAAGGTTTTGATTCACTTTCGAAAGAGGTCACAACTTTTTGTAAAAAAATATGAGATTGAAATGGTTAACAAAGATGGTTGACCAACGATCACATTAACCGAAAAGTAGAAGAAAAAAAGACTAACATCACCAATCGTCGTTATTATGAGTTTGATAATTTTAACACGGTTCTAGATACGCAAATCCAAGAGTTTGGCAACCGTTTAACAAGGTAACCAACGAATTGTTTACGTGTATGGGTACTTTGAACCAGTATGATAATTTTAGTTCATTTGATATTCCAGAGACACTAAACGTGGTATATCTAATTTTGTAAAAAGATGGTGGAAACAAGAAAATATATTTAATTTTCATGGGTCTCTTGTTTATCAAAATTATCATTAGATTTACCGTTGCAACTACAAGTGTTGATAGAGGTTTTTCTTCAGTAACACATGTGAAGACGGAGTTGTATAATCAGATGGGTGATGAATATATAAACGTTTTTCGCATTTGTTACCCCAAAAAAAGTTTTTGTGAATGTGTTCTATTTTTAATGTGTTTTTTTAATGACTATTTATTTATATTATGTTACCCAATGAGGAATCACCACTGTTTCTAATACCATCTTATCATATATATAACATACATGAGTATCACACATAACTTAAGGTTGCTGGCAGTGAGAATCTCTCTTATGTACATTCAGGAAAGTAAGAAGGTAAGTTTATTTTGCCATCAAGTAACAAACATATGTATTTACATAACTCTATGAACAATGTATGAACAATGTGACAAAACAACTCCAAAACTCACTTCACACTTGCAGTTCGGTTTAAACCGTCTTTTGTGTCATCATCTTGTCTCAACTGGCTCGATCTCAGAATGATCATAAGAAGAAACTGAAAACAACGGGTCAGTTTGGGCCGAAGTAGAGTGTTGACTTCGACTACTTTTCTTGTATTTATCCTCACGGAAGTCTCTCATGGCTTTAAATCTCAAATCATCGGTGTAGCCACCTGCTTCAGGGTCTATCTCTGGGACACATGTTTGACCTTCAAGCATACTCACTACCTCGGACATAATGGGCCTTATTGACGGAGAACCGTTTGTGCACAAAAGCGCTATTTTCACCATGATTTCTGCTTCTTCTTTGTTGATATCCAACCCCAGTTTCTCGTCAAATAGTTCCTCGTAGTTTCGACTTTTTTGCAATTGGCAAGCCTGCAAAATGAGCATATTGTTTCTAAGTGTCCAAATAAAAAGAGAGTGCCGTTTGAAACTAATTCCCACCACCTTGTATTCAAACGGGTAAAATTTTAATTTGAAAAAAAAACAGTTCAACGAAAACGGGTCAGAGCCAACTAAGTGGCGTTTAACACGTAAAACCTTGCAAAATCTTACTAAAAATAAATTTGAAATAGATTCCAACTGCCTAGTTTTATTCAGGTTATATTTGAAATCTAACGGGTCAAACGGGTAAAATTTATTCGATAAAAACAGTTCAAAGAAAACAACCAGAGTCATCCAAAGTGTTTTTTTTAGTACATAAAACCTTATAAAATAAGCTTACTAAAAAAATAGATTTGAACAAATTCCAACTCACTTGTATTCACTCAAGTGATGTTTAAAATATAACAGGTCAAATTTATTTGAATAAAAACAGTTCAAAGAAAACGGGCTAGAGTCATCCAATAATTCACCCCGGCCCGACCCACTCATTTCGAATTTAGTGAGGTTTTAGATTGTATATGTCTGGATCCAGGTAATTTATGTAGGGGGCATATAATATCATTATGATTTTTTTCATTCTCAAGTTAAGGTTGTAAGAAAGAAGTATCTGATACCCAATCTAGAAGACATATGCAATTGTCACGAGGAATGTAACTGGTATTGTTCTTTCCGCTCACAATCTCCAACGCCAACACCCCGAAGCTGTAAACATCCGCTTTATCGCTTAAGAAACCCCACAACGCGTACTCAGGCGCCATATATCCACTTCAAATCAATCAATTTTTGTTAGCATTGTATTACAAATCAACCCAAATCAACTTATATATATAAATGGATTGAAATGTTATAGATATTAGGAATTACATTGTGCCAGCAACACGCGTGCTAACATGAGTTTGGTCATCTTCATTCAGCCTCGCTAGTCCAAAGTCCGCTATTTTCGGGTTCAGGTCTTTGTCGAGAAGTACATTAGTAGCTTTAATGTCTCTATGCACAATTTTCAGCCTTGATTCTTCATGAAGAAAAGCTAACCCTCTAGCAATGCCAATACATATCTTAAACCTTGTTGGCCAATCCAACATCAATTTACTTTTATTTAAACCTACACAATGCAACTTCACCATAAATAACAACCATATAAAGAGAAAACCGTATACGATCATTTTACTGAAACACTCACCAAACAAAGCATTCGAAAGGCTGTTGTTCTCTAGGTACTCGTATACGAGCATCAGTTGATCTCCTTCGATGCAACATCCATGAAGCTTCACAAGATTTGGATGTTGTAAACAAGATATCACACCAACTTCGTTTAAAAATTCACGGTTTCCTTGTCTTGACTCCGATGAAAGCTGCTTCACTGCGACAACCGTTCCGTCACTCAACATACCCTGCAATGAATATCACACAACTTCACAATCCATACATGCAATTTGAACAACATGAGTAGAGGCGCGACACGAGAAATCAACTAATCGTTTACACTCTAGTACCCCTCGAAACGGGCCAAGTCAGGTTGAGCTCGAGCTCGAATTTAAACAAGACGGATCGGCTCGGCTCGTTTATTTAATCGAGCTCGAGTTCAGCTCGTAAACTGTCCAACTCGAGCCAAATTGAGCCGGCTCGTTAATTTTTTATTTTTATTTTTACAAATATTGATAACAAAAAAGAAATGCAAATTACACACACACATATATATATGCATTATTTTTATTTTTCTAATACTTTAAAGACTGAAAGACATATTAAAAGCATTATATGTATAATTTTTGTTTACTTTCTTGTATTTTTTATATGTTATCAATTATTAATTAAACTTGAAATGTTAACACCTCCCACATATTTTTTATTTTTATTTTAATACATTTAACATTAAAATTAATGTATATAAAATAAAATAATTCGAGCTGGCTCACGAGCCGAGCCAGGCCTAGCTCGAGCTAAGCTCGTTTACAAATTGAACCGAGCAGAACTGACTCGTTTACAACTGAGCTTTTTCTGACCGAGCTTTGAGCTAGCCGCGAGCTTTTTCAACACCCCTAGGGTTGACCCACAAACAATTTTTCATCCATATTACTTTATATTTAGTTAATCATTCGTTATAATTACAGAAACTGTACTAGTACAACACAATGTTATTAGTTCTTAAAAATGCGCTTTAGGAGGTTGTAGGCATTGAAAAGTAGACTTTGGTCTACCTTCTGCACGTTCAGCCCGTTTGATATAAAACACAACCCCAGTTGACCCACTCATAAGTAAACGGGGCTACTTCTAGTCTCACATGAGTAATCATTTTTGCCAGATTATTACCTTGTATACGGGGCCAAAACCTCCTTCTCCTATTTTGTTCGCAACACTGAAGTTGCGTGTGGCGGATTTTAATTGCTTAAACGAAAATGAGATTGTTCTCAACTCCATTCCTTGAAAATCTGTTCAACAAAAGCATAAAGCGTGCAAAAATAAAACATACAATATATGAATGCTTCATCACATAGATCTAAAATAATTGATATTCTATCAAACAATTGTTTATCAACTTTATAGTTAAAAGGGGACATTTAAATTGATGGAGTCTGCATACCTTTATCTTTTCTTTTATTATGTTTTGAAGAGCGTTTCCACCAAATGATTGCCAACACTAACAAAACAAAACATGATGCTCCAACCGCAATACCAACATAAGCAATTTTGTTCTTCTTTCCACCAGCTGAACAAGTTTTGGAATCTGCCCACAAAGAGTTCGTCAAATATAAAGTAAGCTTGCTAACCATGTATGCATGCGTGTATGACTTAATGCTGAATGAAAATATGAAAAATAAATATGGGAGATGCTTACAAGGCTCGACAGAAACAGCAGATACGAGGGGCCCATAAACTCCCCTTCGAGGAAAGCGAGTTGTCCCTTTACCAGCCCAGTAAAAACGTATTTCTAAAATGTTATTTGTCACACTCGCATTAAATGGAATTACCACTGGGTTCCCCATTCCACCAGACTCATCTTCAATATTGAAGTTCTTTTTAACAAGTCGTCCCTGTTACATACAAATTAAGTTAAATGCACATTTTCATTTGAAATTTTATGCAACGAAAACTATAATTAAATATCTTCATCACCTGAATATAAATATCGAAAATCCGCCTGCCGAGACTTCTATATGTAGTATCATTAGTGAACTGTAATTCTGCAAAGTGTAGATTAACAACATATTCGCCATTTTCCAAACAATGGCTAAAGTAAACCAGTGAAAGAGGAGAGAGGCGTGCAGTTGCATAAACGGAAGACGATGAGTTTTCTGATGTCGAAATGTATCGCGTGTTTTGGAAAATATTGTCATCCATGAAGTCCCCAGTGCTACTCAAACCCCAATTATTACTATTGCTTATGTACCGTCTAGATGCACCACCATCGACATTTGCATCTCCTTGGTAAACAACGTCGTTGTTACGTTGTTTAACTCGAACGTCATCTCCACCGCTATTAATATGCAAGGAACACCCGTCTGGATCATAATATACATTTATGTCAAAGTAGTTCAATGAGAATGTCTAGAATTATAATTGTAAATACTTACATCTTGGACACTTGATATGCTCGGTGCAGGCAAGTATGTCCTGTCTGTTAATAACATTAATGTATAAGCAATTGACATCATGACTATGTTTATTCATCTTCCTATACGAGCAAACGAGTTTAACTGTCATTTCATCCCTGGGGTTTGTCCAGTTATGCCAGTCCAGGCCAAATTTCAAATTTGTACCTTTTCAGACCCTAACATTCTTGATGCATGCCAATTTTGTCCAAAAAACTAACGTCTGTTATGTCAGTTTCGTCCTTGTGGTTTGTCCAATTATGCCAGCAGGTTTTAACATACGTTGGTTTTTTGGACGGAACTGGCATGTTTGAAGAATGTCAGGGACGAAAATGGTACAAATTTGAAATTTGACTCGGACTGGCATAATTGGACAAACCACAGGGACGAAAATGGTAGTTAACTCCGAGTAAACAATGAAACTAGATAAGTTAACAAATCAAATAAACATCGTCTTACAGTGGATTCCCGGTTGAGGAGCTTTTGAACAAATTAATGTATGTATTCCTGAAAGAATTAGAGAAAATAATTAGTCGTCAATGGCATAGACGGAAGTCCTTTTGCACCTAAGGCTTCTCGGGTCACTAAAGAGTAACCCCGATTACTACAACAGGTATAGATAAATATAATGGTAACAAGAAAAGCATCCATACGTGTTTTGTTTGCATGCGGGTCGATTAGGTCCTTGCCAAGTAAAATTGTTGTAGGACAAGTCTCTGTATCAAATGCATCAGGTACAACATCAGTTTCAGAATAAACAGAAACATAGGCGGGTTGGGAAACAGGTCAACGGGTCACATATGGTTGACCCGCCAACATTTGTTATCCATTTTCTAGAAATTTATTGATGATTAATGCAATAGATTTGATTATATAAACTAAAATTAGATCGAGTTTGTTTCAACAAAATCAACTTAGAAGATTGTGAACATCTGAATGAACACTTTTAGGCCACTTTTAACCCGTTTGGCCCGCTCAGCCCGTTTCATTATTAGATAACTATTGCAATGTGAACTCTTATAGATAAATATAAATGGGTTGAAATTGTCACATCTCATAATACATACAAAACTATAATCATAAGATCCATGAACAAACTTACATACTAGCTCCATTTATCAAAAGCGAGTCAGGTATGTCTCCGCTTAACATGTTACCAGTTAAAAACCTATTTAAATAAACATCACATCAATAGTTATTGAAAATATCCTAAAAGATAATGAAACATGATCACACTTACACATTTCTTAAGCTCCTCCCCATGATGTTCGGGGATATTCCACCTACTAGTCTGTTAAAACTTACATCCCTGTGTATTTTTATTAAAGGGATGCCATTAGATAAACCAACAAAAAAATTGTAAAGAAGCTGGCACATGTTTGGTTATATTACACAATTAGAAGTGGCGAGATTGGCAGTTTGGGTAACAGGTCAATACAACTTCGAGTTGAAAACGTTCATTTCTAGTATGGGTCCGGTTGGGTTGGGTTCGCCTGTAAACATTTTCTTGTCCAATTTTTAGAAATTTTATAAACATTTAATGTGTTAGATATGCCAATATGCCACCTTTACACACAATGTTCAACGTCACAACGTCTCATTTTTTGGGTATGATGTTCAATTCAACTGCCCTTGTTTTTAATTTTAAAATGTTACTAGCCTGCAATATCAATTGAGAAAACAAAATAAACGTTGTTGGTAAACTTACAACGTTTCGAGATCTCTGATCATCCAAACATAGGGAGGTAATTCTCCTGATATGTTGCAATTTCTCAGGACCCTAAATACGAGAACGAAGTTTATCAATTTGTATGTCTAAGCATAAAACGAAGAACCGCATGAAATTTGTACATACAGCCTTATCAAATTACTAGCATTATTAAGTGGCGGAAATCCCTGCACTGGTCCAGCCATGTCAGTAATCCTCCTGCACAACATGAATTGATTGCAAAATCAGTTTGACCCGTTTATGAAAAAACGGGTTGCTCTCGGTTATATGTTTCCTCTAACGGGTCAGATGGCACAGTTTAAACATATTGGTTAATTACATGATGTTTAAACATATTGGATATGCATTAACCTACTATGAATATTAGATGAGATTTTTTCACGTACAAATCGGTTAAATCCTCAAGAAGAGATATACTGGAAGGAATTGGCCCCTCGAGTCCACATGCATCCATTTCACTTCAGATAGAAAAAACAACAAAGAAGATCAATGGTATGAATGCCTGGTGTGATTTATATATTGGTGTTATAATGCAGTTAAATGATATATATCAAAAATAATCTTACAGTCGAGTAAGTTGTCTCCAGTTCTGTATGAAATCAGGTATGCGCCCACTGAAGTTGTTGTCGTTTATCCTACTGTATTGCAAAAGAAAGATGTCTAAGTTGCAACATTAGAAAAAAATGAATATGTCATAGAATATCTGCTCCCTTCTTTCCAAAACGTTGAGGTATATTTGTCGGTTTAAATCAAATGGATTTTGATATGGATTGTATTATGTGTAGTCATTGCTAAAAGTTCCATGTAATTTATATTTGTAAATGAAAAACTAAAAAACTCCAGCAGAAACATGTTGCGGACCGCATGAATAAGTGCTTGCGGTCCGCAAGGCAAAAAAACGTTGTTTTACACATGTGTAATACATGATATATTATTACACATGTGTAATAGTACGTTTCTTTTTTCCAATTTTTTTATTTTTCGTATAATGCATATACATAGTATATCCAAAAAAATAAAAATTCTGAAAAAAAAAACGTACTGTTACATATGTGTAATATATCATGTATTACACAAGTGTAATACTGAAAATGCCCCATGCGGTCTGCAACGTGTTTTTGCTGGAGATTTTTAGTTTTCTCATGATCCTATTCCTATATATATATATATATAGGACAAAGATCCGTTAGGAACCACCCTTTATTGCGAGAACCGCGAGAACCAATGTGAACACAACCAAAAATGCCTAAAAATAGCTAAAAACACACAAAAAAAAAAATTTCATATTTTTTATAAAAAAATCGCTACTTAAAGTAGCGATTTTAACATAAAAAATATATATTTTTTTTTATAGATTTTTTTAGGTTTTTTGGGGGGTTTAGTTTTTAGTATTTTAGCTTGGGGGGGGGGGGGGTTAGGTTTTTTTTAGCTATTTTAGGTTGTGTTCACATTGGTTCTCGCGGTTCTCGCAATAAAGGTGGTTCTCGCATGAACCTTATCTTTAATCCTGTATCAACTATGAAATTGAAACTTAAAAACTTATCAGTTTTACAGGAATTTTTAAAATGAAACTTGTTTTGGAATAAGGGAATGCCATATAAGCTATAATGATGAAACGTGTTTTGGAATAAGGAAATGCCATATAAGCTATAATGTAAAAAAGAAGTTACAAATTTGTTAAGTTTCTTAGTTCACCAAGGGCTGCGGGCAGTGTCCCCGTAAACTGGTTCGAGGACAAGATCCTGAAATTTAGAAAAAAAATACAAATTTGTTAAGTTTCTTAGTATGAAGTTTAGTAGAAAAAAAAACCACAATGAAGAAAACATGTAATCAAAAGATTAATAAATCTTACAAAGATTTCAAATTAATTAATCTCCCAAGTTGAGAAGGAACAGTTCCCGAAAGATAGTTTGCTTCAAGATCCCTGATTATAAAGTTCACTTAGACCCGTGTTTATTTGTCTAAATATTTTCACATAGATAAAGAAATAAACAATACGATTAAGATGACCTACAGCTTTGTGAGAGTGGTAATATTCCCTAGTTCAGGTGGAATTTTCCCGGTTATTCGATTGCCAAGAAGAGAACTGCGTTATGGTCATCGCATTGTTAGGACAGACCGTTAAGTTTACAAAGTTACTCATACCGAAAATATTCTAAATAAAAAAAGTTGAAAAAAATCTTACATGTCTTGCAATTGTGTCATGCCCCATTCTGGTGGAATTGTGCCATTTAAGTAATTGTAAGCAAAGTCACTGTAAATCAAACAGATATGATTATGGGACTAATTTGAATTCGATTCGTTGTACTTTAGGATCAAGCATAATAATGCAGAATTATATAGTATGATTGTATGAACTCACATTGATTTGAGATAAGGAAGCTTCGTCAGTTCAGGTGAAAGAACACCAGGAAGACTGTAAAACTTCATTGTGCTGCATAGATAAAAAAAAATATAATAACATTTTAATATTCTAGAATCTGGACACAATGTGCTCCGAACATGACCCAATACCCGACCAGTTACCCATCCAACCCATTTTACCACCTCTATTGAAAATACATATATAAGTTATATATGTATATAATGTAACGTAACATTCCTAATGCATTGAAATGAGGTGTAGAGTAGGAAAAGAGTATTATACATCCTTACGACATGACAGTCGGTGTTGTTGGCGATGTTGCAGTCACATCCGGTACTGGCATTAACTTCTTGAGTTAGCTTTGGCACTTCGGCAATGAGATCAAGATTGCAAGTGTCACCGTTGAACCTCCAACTGGTTGCACCCATTGTGGTAAGAATACTATTAACGGTTACCACTAGATCAAATTAAATGAAGAAGAAATTTGTAAGTATGGTTGAATTTTTGTCAAAGTTTGCATCAAACAGTTAACTTGCCCTTCATGAATAATAAATATGAGAATTTTGTTGGTTAAACACATTAGCATCAATAATATGTAAGGATGACAATAGGCTAAAAGGTGAGTTAAGTTTGAATATTTGTGTAGAAAAACAAATATTGCAATTCTCATAATAAACATTTTGAAATCAAAAAATACAGCAAGCCTTCTTATCCAATACCAACAAATCAAACTTCTACTTAACGCATAATGATCACTGGGTGGCAAAATGGGCGGGTCGGTGGTGGCCAAACTGGATGGTTTTGTTTCATGGGTCTTTTGTTCTTTTTGTAGCTAAATCGTTTAACTTTTTTTTTATCAGTTGTTCATTATTTTTTAAATCTTTACTTCTTACATATGTATGCGTATGTTATGTACATAAACAACCATTAAACAAATGTGCTCATATGTTTGTTAAAATTTTAAACGTTTACCTACACATGACTTGCAGATAAGCTTCTATAAATAAACGAAATTTGTTCATTTTTAAAAAATTTAGGATTAGTAAATAAACATTGTATTTCAACCATTTTCTTATGCTTAAAAGCTTTTAAGATTGAAAAAATGAATGATTTATTTTGTGTTTCCTGTTCTATCAAAAAACCGTGTTCGGCCTACCCTCCCTTAGATATTATTCCATAAAACAATACTCTAGAAACAATAAACCAGATTTCTCAACAAACTTTACAGGGTTGTAACTTGCAAGTATCCGAATACACTTTGACCGAAATTCGACCCGTATAATTTTAATCCATCATTGAATAAGTTGATTAAAACTACGTATTTCCCATATCAGGAATTTCATCAAACACCTTATAGACATAACAAACAAACCCAACTTCAAATTACATCAAAATTTAATTAAACCATATAAACAAAATTTGAGTTTGAATAACCCTTACCTTCCTGTTGAGGCACGACAGATTCAGAAGATCTTAACAACATAAGCAAGTTCAACCAGAGAAAACACGCCAACAACTCTGCTTTCTTCATCTCCACACTCACACAGAACTGGGTTTGACTTTTGGAAAACAATAACAAATGATGAATTATTGAAATGTTTGCCTGTTTGGAAGATAAAGATTAGAAGAGAAAAAGTCAATGTGATAGTAAGATCCGGCGACTGAGATGGCGCCATAAATATTATCATGTTCAGATTACAAGTGGGCATTGCTTATTTGGTTTGACCTACTTTTGATTGGCTTCCGTTGAGCTTCAACGACCATGACAGCGATGTCAATCTATAGCTTTTGACTTTGACAGCATGCAACCTTGACGTCTCAATTATTATTATTATGATTGAAAATTGTTTAAGACTCAAAAGGAATATGTTCTTTGAGGTGATGTTTAAATTAAAATTAAAAGAATTATAAAGATAAACAAGTCGATTTTGATTAGGGGTGTGCAAAAAACCGAATTAATCGAAAAAACCGAAGCGAAAAAACCGAACTAAATAAAAAACCGGTGGGTCGGTAAATGGCTTTTTTGAAAACCGAAAGTAGCGGGTCGGTTACGGTTATCATTTTTTCCATACCTACCATAACCGAACCGAACCAACATGTAATAAATCTTTGTAGGATTTAGTACTTTTCACCATATTTTTAATATTTGATGTTTTTAACTAAAGATTTTTAGTACTTATGGGTTTTTTTCATTTCATTTTGTGGTTTTGGTTGAATTATTATTTGAACTTTTGGGATGTATCATGTCACTTTATTTGAATGTTCGATAATAATTGGTATTAATATTATATATTATATGTATTATTATTATTATTATTATTATTATTATTATTATTATTATTATTATTATTATTATTATTATTATTATTATTATTATTATTATTATGACCTAGTGGTCAAGAGAAATTATCGTTTGTGGGGAGACCAAGGTTCAATCATCTGGGGTGTAAGTATTTAAGGGAAAAAAATTAGCGGTTTAAAAAAATATATTATTATTATTATGATTATGATGATGTTGTTGATGATGATGGATTCTATTGAAAATTATTTAATACTCAAAAGGAATATGTTCCTTGAGGTCATGTTTAAATTAAAATTAAAAGAATTATGAAAATATACAGGTTGATTGCTGAACCAACAAGTTAATCTAAACACGACATGTTTATCCCGAATTTAACTATTAAATTGTTTTTATGTGTTTAGTTGATGGGGTTTGATCTACGGTATGGTGTTGGGTTGTTTCAAGTCCCAATCGAATAATCAAACACAAGAATAAGAACAGATAGAATAATTTTCCAAGAACTTTTATTATAACCAAAAAATATAACTCAAAAAACTTGATTACAATAACTGATAGACCATAACTCGGTTGATCTCTTCTCTTGTCTCTTAATAATGTCTAACTCTACCTTGGTTTATATAGGCTAACCCTAACTTGGTGGCCAAGACATTACCTGTCACACCCCCAAAATACCACATGCGGAAACCCCCGCGAGGCGTGTGACGTACCAGGATCTAGGCACTAATCACATCGAACTAACAATAAGATATTAAATAAAAATTCTCATTCAATGTAAATAGTGTATCTCAAAACATTTGTTTAAAAACCAAGTACGTTCAGCGGAAGCATAAAACATTATTCGACGAGTTCAATATATTATTATTTGAAAACATTCCAACTTGATACATCTTTCTACGTGCCATGACCCATGACCACTCCAGCATCCCAGACAGCAAGTTCCACATCAATGTATCTATCGACCTGCAAGCATGCAGACAAGTGTATCAGCATAAAGCTGCCGAGTTCACAGTTTTGTTAAACGTTTAGTTGCCAAGTGTTTAGTTTAAAAACATGTTGATAATAACTCGATACCACAAGTTGACATCAGTTTGTTTGCCCTTTCCCAATGCCAATCAACATTGGTCATGTGGTTAAGGTCATTAGTTCACGCCCGTCCTCCCTAGTACGGTGTGAGGTTGTCAAGCCTAATAGCGCTATCAACTAATACCCCGTTGCCTCCCCGACAACTAGTTCGGTAGTAAGATGGGACTTAAAGTGAAAGATTTGAGTGTATTATCCAACATCGAAGTTAAACCCAGTAAAACGTATTCCTCCCCGGAATATTAGTTTGTTTGTCCCTTCCCGGGACTCATGCTTGTGAAAAAGAGTAGTGAACTCACCTTAAATTTGCTCGGTAAGTTAAGTTACTTGTTCCAAGTTGGTCAACCAAACCCTAATGTGGTTACCAATGACAATCAGTTTCGTATACACTTAATTCACGTAATCTTTACACTTACTACACCAGTTACGTACACGAATTACACATATCATCATGTGAGTAATAACAGTTAATCATGCAACATGACGGTCCATTATCATTGTATATTCACATAGCAGGTATTCGTGCATAATACGAGTTTACATCAGAAGTCCATGTTTCAAGTAAGCACTTAACAGTCCAATGCATAATTCATATAAATGTGCGACCGGGTTTCTATTGTGCGGCCTATAAGCAATGCAGGCCACCCCGTGTCCAGCCCAAGATAATGCAAGCCCGTTTGTAGGGTGTGCGACCCACCGGAGAACAACCCACACACAAAGTGTGCGGCCTTACTCCGAGTGTGTGACCTCGGGTTTGTGCGGCCCAACAGTCTTCGGCCCATCATCCAAGTGTGCGACCGGTCACAAGTGTGTGGCCCAATAATACCGCCCGGCCCAAAGGAGTGTGCGACACTTCAAGAGTGTGAGACATGCATCACCTAATTGTAACACATATATTCTTTGCATACATATTGCGAGTGTATGATTAAGAGTGTGCGACTTCACATTTTCCAGTTACACACTCCCTAAATCATGGTTTATCAGTTTCACAAATCATGTTTTCCATAATCACAACAACTTTTATAATGCACAATCTTTCCCTTATCCATCATGAACATTAATTCATTCAATAATTATTATCATCAAAACATGAACTCATTATATGATCATCAATAGAATTCACTATCCAAAAATCAATATCCAGTTGGATCAAATAGCACAAACATCTTCTAACTATGGAACCCTAGTTCATCGTCATAAGATCAAACCGCACAATCAGATTCATCAATTTTCCGTTTCATCATACTTATTAACCCTAACACGTATTCGAACCCTAAGTCATTGATTTAAACATCACAGTTAGCATCTAAATCCATGATAACTGTTATCATCATAGCCGATTCATTACAATCTTTGTTATCACATGTAGGATCGTTGTCGGACCCGAAATGAGTCGATCAGAGGCGTTCTACTCAAAATGAAAGGCGGAAACAGACATTATGGGTTGAATTCAGCAAGAAATCACTTTAAACTGTCTTGTATATTGAAACTGATACCTTTACAGTTCTGAAGACACTTCGACAGAGCTTCGCCGTCGGAAACAAGATCATTACAAATGATATCGCTTGAAGGCTATATATAGAGTTCAGATTTCGCTTGAACATGCTTCAAGCGAAATACCATACAAGCGAAATAACAACAAATTACACTCAAGCGAAATAACATTGTAATTCCAAGTGAAATCACATATTGTCATCTTCAAGCGAAATCACCCATTTGACTTGATTTCTTGATCTTCGTGCCCTGAACAATGCAAGACTCGATACAAGACGAAGTCGATAGACGCATGCACCAACAGACTCCCCCTCGAATGTTGACGAGTCTTAAGTGTCGAGTCTTCAATGTCTTCAGTCTTTATCAGTCTGATCGCCTTCTTTCTTCATCAGCATCAACACACTCTCCTCGCACAATCTTATCTATTCGGATGTCTTCAGACTCCCCCTTTCGATTTGCTGGGATCGCAGTCTGGCTTATTAAAATCACAGAATCTTCAGGTATCAGAACCTGACTCTCTATCACTCAAATATTCTGGCTCTATGCTCTTTCTTCAGGTCTATTGATTCCTTAAGTTCATCAGCATCAGCAGTTTCAGAATCGTTACCTGGCTCACATCTTGCTCAGGTTCGAAACCTGACTAACCTGCACATTCTTAACCCAGAAATAAATTTCACAAATTTAACAATTTACAACTTTATCTATCTAGACTCCTCCTCAAATTAAAACATAATGATTGATCAATGATAATTTCTGATAAACCATTTGTATGAAAAACATTTTAAAATCTTTTCACATTTAAACACAAACTCCCCCTCACCATATGCTCATCATGTTTAGCACTTGGAATTTTGAATATCAGCTCTCCAACAACAGTTGTCGAAAATCTTTTTGTATTTTTCAAAATTTATGCTAAAACACACTGAAAATCTTTTTGGATTTTTTTTAATAGAAAGAAATGCAGTAACAAAGTATTTACAGACAATCTTTTTTGTGAGTTTGTGAAAGAGGATCATATCAGTTTTGACAAGTCACAAGTACCGTTGAGCTTAATTACTCATTAAGAATTAAACAATTCACTTAGATTGCCGATATACTGATCCACTTAAATCTTCACATAAATTTCAACTTATTCAGGATATGAATTAGGTGTTTTAAGAACTTAAACTCATTCATGTGTCCCACCTCTTGAATATACTCCCGTATCCAGATCCCAATATTCAGTCTTACATGTGAGTATACCACAGATGATATCTGTAAGGGGTTAAATTGGGAAACCGTGAGAGCTCAGGTCAGAACTTCCGTTCAGCAGAGAGATGACGGCTCGACTTTTGGTGGGTCCCCTTTAGAGGATCTTTTTTACAACAGCAATGATTATCAATTTTATTGTTTCATCATTTTTGCTGAGGGCGGCACTATATTTCAAGCAAGCAGAAAGTATTCTCTGGGGACTAGGCCATTGCTTCCGCATTATCAGAAGTCCCGGGATAATACCCCAGATATCACTGAGTATAAAGACCTAGTATCTCAGAAAGAGGGACCTTTCAAACAAGATTTCAGGGGTTACCTATATATCCAAGTAGTGTTCCCCACGAAATAAGCAAGTTTGAATTTAAGTTTATATGCCAAAAAAGTTTACTAAATGTGTAAAAACCTATCGGCATATCATCAGTGAGACCGTTTAATGCTATTTAAACATTACATTTCTTTAGCATACTGTAACTGTCTACTGATGTACTATCATTTCCTCTTATTTGACACAAAAACTCATTTTTGAATTTTTATCATGTTTTTGACTTTTTCAAAATTTTAAATGTTTTTGGATTTTCTGAAAATTTTTACTCCCCCTAAAATGCAAACACATTTTAGGAAATTTAAAAACAAACTATACAGGTAAATTGACAATCGATATCGAATCGCTTCAATTCGCCATTCACTTGGCATAAACAATCAGAACTCCCCTTTACAACAAACTATTTTCTCATTATGATTTCAAAACACTTAAGTTTGTTTTAACCAAAATGATTTTTCCGGAAAATAAGTTTTGTTGATTTTAAACCACTTGTAGGTTAGGGGATAAGATCATCACTTTGTTTCTATCCTCTTTTCAATATAATGAACCCCATTTTTAACCACAAGTAGAAAATCAAGTACAATTTAATGTCCCTGATTTATCACTTGTAAATAGGGGTGTTCAGAATTCGTTTCGAATTCGAAAAATTCAAAATTCGTTTAAATTCGATTCGATTATCAAGAATTCGTTTCGATTATCAAGAATTCGTTTCGATTATAAGAATTCGAATTCGAATTCGATTCAATTCGAGTCAAGTAAATCGAATACGAATTTATAATTTCAAATTCGATTCGATTCGAAATTCGAATAAAAATTATACATTTTTATTTATTATTTTTATATATAATACATATATAACTTTTATTAGGCTATACTATAAAGTATTTTCATTTTTTTTCCAAGTATTAAAATTACCCATTACCAAACCCACTACATGGCCCATAACTAAAACCTAAGTAACAAATCTATCAATAGATTTCTAAGCGTAAAAATATTAACTTGTAATGGGGAGTGGTTATTCCCGACTTATCATTTTGAAATTTAGACTTGTGGTACTTTATTTGGAACTTTTTAATGTGATATCGTGCTTTATGCCTGCTTTAAAATTTATGTTTCATTTTGAAAGTCTTTTTACATGTTTTTAAAGAATCTGAATTAAATCGAATTTATTCGAATTCGATTCGAATTCGAATTTTTAATCGAATACGAATCGAATTCGAATTGAGTTTTTTATTCGAATACGAATTCGAATTCGAATTAGGTAGGTTTTAATCGAATTCGAATCGAATACGAATTCGAGGAAAAATAAAAATTATTCGAACAATTCGATTCGAAAATTCGATGAACACCCCTAGTTGTAAATACCAAATCAATAACCACTTTGAAATATGCCGATACCTGCTCCTCGTTTACCTACCTGGAAGCTCCGGCAATTCCACAACCTGTAAAAATTTCACAATTTTCTAAGAAACTTTCACAAAATCAATTTTAATAAGAATGATGCCGATTCCTGTTCCACGATTACCAACTTGGGAGCTCCGGCAATTCCGGATGTTTACTTGTGAAAAACAGACATCCAAGCTTCACCAAACTTGGATGTTTCCTCCTCAACTTCACTTGGGTAGTAAGATGCCTTCTTTGTTTCATAAAAGTCTTTTACCCCTTTAACCTTTCCCTCAACCATTTTTCCAAAAATCTTTTTCACATTTCTATTAAAAGCTTTCTCGACATCAAATTCTTTCTTCTCAGAATAAAACTGATTCGAGATCTCAACTTTTCCAACTTTTGATTTAAAATTCTCAGCCCTCAATGGTGGAAAATGAACATCATCCATTGGAGGTACTGAGTTTTCATCTTTTAACTCAACTTGTGGCTCGTCTGACTTTGTGGAATCAGATTCATCGCCAGATTTCTTAGAAAAATTCTTAACAACCCATATTTGGTTGTCTTTGGCTCTCTTTTTGTAAAAATTTTTCTTTGAACACTCACCAACTTCATAGGTTGAATTTTCAAAAATTTTGAATTTTTCAGTTGGTGGTTCATCTTTCTCAACAACTTTTTCTTTAAGTTTTTCAGAAACTCCCTGTTTTTTCTTTGTATCCAAAGGACAATTCCATGCAACATGGCCAGCTTCATTGAATCTAAAACAGGTTCTAGTTTCTTTTCTATGAAAAAATCTAGTCCCCATTCTCTTCTTCTCAGCAAGAAACTCCTGGTTTGACTGTCTCCAGAAAAGTTTATTCTGTTCTTCCTCAGCATTTCCACCTGAAACAAATTTTAATTTTGATTTAAAATCTCGAACATATTTTTCATTTTTATAATTTTCTGGTGGAATAAATCCAAGACCTTTCTTTTTGAAATTACCGTTATGGTTTGGTTTCTTTTGAAAACCAGAACCAGAACCGTATCCTTTTTTCTTGTTTAACCGTTGTTGAACTCTTGAAGTGTGTTTTTTAGGTTTTTTAGTAAGATTTACATCTTTTATTTCAGAAATATTAATTTCTGTTAGTTTGAAAACCTTTTTGATCTTTTCAAAATTAACACTTCTTATTGGAAATTCCTCATCAGAATATAATTTGTCTGAATCAATCAATGTATATGCCACTTTGATTGCTTCATCATTCAAATTAGATTTTGATAACATGAATTCTTTATTGTACACCCGTTTAACCGACGATTTTGAATTGTTGACCGACGAACTCGAACTTTTGACGGACGAACATGAACATCCAGACTCGGATTTTGACTCAGACTTTAACTCCGACTCCTCATCTGTATCCAACACCTGATCAACCACCTTTTTTATTAACTCGGACTCATGATCAGTGTCAGACGTTGTAAAAACGATGTCAATGTTTTCATCGGTTATATCAGACTTTAACTTTATATTGACTGCTTTTTCGACTTGCTCCTCATTCTGTTTTCTAGGAGAATATCCTTCCCAAATTGGAGGCGGACACTTGTTATAACTAGCACTCTGTTTCTTACCAGTATCCTTCTTCTTTGGCTTCTCATCTTTAAATGCTTCAAAACCTGTAACAGTTGGATAAATTCGATCAATGAGATAATCAGAACTAGAATAACTCTGTAATAAACGTCTAATTCTCTCATTTTCTATCTTTTCATTTTCCAACTCCCGCTGCAACTTTGCACATTCCTCAATGTAATGATTAACAGCCTTCTGCTTTGTCATCATCACAACATTCATCATGGTTAATGCATCTTCTCTTTCTGAATTAGTCTTTTGTAGACCAGTTACTGTTCTGTTTAAAACGTCATACGACTCTTTCACATAATTGAGATTGAACAATAATTGTTCTTTCATCTTTTCTTGCTCATTCAGTTTCTCATCTTTTTCTGCACATTGCTTGCAAGATTCTGAACACTTTAAGCAAGGCTTGATGACTTCCACAATCTTTTCAACTTCGATGACCTTCTCAACCTCAATCACTGGTTCAACTTCAATCACCTTCTCAGATTTAACTTCTTCATTTTGAACAGTCTCTTCATTTTTATCAACACTTTCACACTTCATTTTCTTTTGTTCTTTTGCTGCTCGTCTTTCCTTTAGTTTCTCCAGGCGATCTGCAAAATAAAATTGAAAACTTTCAGGGGATAGATGAGTTTTTGCAACATTAATATGTCTTTCTTCCTCATCATCACCACTGTCATCAGTTGGTGATTGATCAAAACCTATTGTCTTCTCAAAACTATCATCTGAAGAACTAGAATCAGATGGTGTTTGATCAAAAACGGTTGCTTCTTCTGAACTTTCATCAGATGAAACAAATTCTTCTTCTTGATTCTTCTCCTGAACACCAATCGCTTTCATCCATTCTGTAAACAAATCAGGTTCTTGAACTATCTTAGCAATTAAAGCTTTAAACTCCCCATTCTCATCCACAAACTTATCCCAGCTGAACCCTTCTGGTAACCTTTCATCATCTTGATTGATTAGGCAAGCTTTGTTGTCGGATGGAATATATTTATCCCAGCCGAATCCTTCTTGATTCACCAAACATGCTCTTTTTGAAGAATCTTCTATTACTTTTCTACCATGAGCCACTTGTGGTTCTTGTTGTTGTTGACCGACTTGCTGATATATGGCTTTCCGGTAGTAATCATCTTTTCCGAATGGATTCTTTGCTTCACTTGCTTCTCGATTTTTGCATTCCCTCTTGAAATGACCTTTCTCCCTGCATCGAAAACAAGTAACTTTAGATTTATCAAAACCTAAAGTAGAAACATGTGCATCCAAAAAATCATTTCTTCCTGTGATCATTTTAAACTTTTCTGCTCTCCTCAAGACACTAGCTAAACACCATTTAATATCCATGAGCTCCATCTCTTCAGCGTCGATCTGATCGTAATCCTCTTTTGTCAGCATAGGATTTTTGATCCTTCCTGCAACCAAACCTTCATAGGATTGTAGCACAGTTGCAAGTAACGCCATGTGATCTTTTGCAATCTCTTCAGAAAAAGCTTTGACCATCTGGAAGATTCAATGCAATGTTGCACTGTATCACACAACGATTTCCACTTCTTGAACTTTGAGAATGTAAACTTGAAGTTGAACTCTTAGGATTAACACTTGGATATGAAGAAAATCCACTGCTATTGTTTAAATTTTGATCAACATTTCCAGATGAGTTTCCAGCACTAAAAGCAGTTTGAATCTTCGGACTCATTTCAACCTCTTGAACACTGCATTTGTAATACATTTTCACATCTTGTTGACCACTTGGATTATTCATCCTCGCAATCTTTTGCTGTTCAAGATCTTGACCTTCAATCTTCTTGATGAACTGTGAAATCGTCAAACCATCATATTCTCCAGTATTCTTTAAGATCATAAAAAATGTACCCCATTCCTTTTGAGGTAAAGCATCAGCTAATTTGTCGACCCATTCCTCTCGTTCTTTGGTTATACTTAGCAACGACATAGAACGCACTAAGTGGCAATATCTTTCAATCAACTTCTTAGTATCTTCTCCTGGCAGACTTGTGAAAAGATCAAATTCTTTTTTAAGCAGTGCCTTTTTACTCTTGATCATCTTTTCACTTCCTTCAAATTTGATTTTAAGAGCATCCCAAATTGATTTTGAAGTTTTGTCATGTTGAAGCAATACAAAAATGTCTTCTTTAATAGCTTGCTGAAGTAGACTAATCATCATTTTTTCAGCTCTATACATGTCACGTTCTTTATCAGTGAATTCAGAGATTTCTTTCTCAACCTGCAGATCAGTACGTGGTAATACATATTTTTTCAAAATACACTCCCAAGATCTCAAATGATTTGCTTGAACCCAGTTTTCAAACCGATCTTTCCAACCGTAATACTCCTCAATGCTCATTAGCTTCGGGGGTTTTTGTGTAGTTCCAGTCTCATTTTCCAAGTTCATGTTTTGAGCAATGGTAGCTGGAGTAGTCGGGGATGTTGCAAATGCGTTATAAAATTCTTCACTCATGATTCGGAAACACGTTTATCAAAAACAGTCAATTTCAAGCGGAATAGAGTCTTCAAGCAAGATTACCCATTTGACTTGATTTCTTGATCTTCGTGCCCTGAACAATGCAAGACTCGATACAAGACGAAGTCGACAGACACATGCACCAACATCACACCACACTAGTCATTCAACAATCTACCAATGATCGATCGAATCTAATTTAATCTATAAACAAAACCTTGATTCATGCTTTAATCCATACAAACCGATATACATAAGCACATAAACAAAACACCAATGAACGTAAATTAAATCAATGATGAACATACTAACCGAGTACAAGAATGAGAGACGATGCGTCGAAGAGAGAGGGGTTTTCAGCCAGAGGAATTGTCGTCGGTCCAAGAGAGGAGGAGAGGAGAATACTAGGGTTTGCTTTCCTTGTGTTTTTGAATTAATGAAAACCGTACACAGCTTTGTGTGTGTGCGTTCGAATTGGGTAGGCCGGACCCAATCTTGGGCTTCTTTTTGGGCTCAAAGAAGCCGGGCCGATAACAATCAAGTGATGTGAGGAAGGTGTTCGTCCCGTACAAGGAGTGTGCGACTCAGACGTGATTGTACGACTAGGTTCCACATAATATCCAAATAACTCTCATACATACTATAAAGTAAAGTATAACCACATAAGTTTACCATAGTGTACACACAAATACACCATATGATGACATATAAAACGCACAATACAAGTTAGAGATCAGGGAATCAGGTAATGCTAACCTTGAGAGTTCGGGTTGTCACATCATCCCCAACTTGAAAGAAATTTCGTCCTGAAATTTGATAAGAAGTCTCAGAGAAAAGAAGTAGTAGCTCAAGATGACTGTGGATTTTCCTCGGGTGCCACATCATCCCCAACTTGAAGTGGAATTTCGTCCCGAAATTCACCAGTTGCATCAGGATTTGAGCCTGTAGTTTTGAACAAGTGAGGATATTTGAGCTTCATCTGATCCTCGCATTCCCACGTGAACTCCGGTCCACGTCTTGAGTTCCAACGAACTCTCACGATTGGGATTCGACTGTGTTTACGAACCTTAACTTCCCGGTCCATGATTTCGATAGGTTCCTTTACAAATTGCAACTTGTCATCGATCTTCAACTCTTGCAAGGGTACCACAAGTGTTTCATCGGACAAACACTTTTTCAGATTAGAGATGTGAAAAACGTTGTGAACATTACCCAGTTCGTCAGGTAACTCAAGTTTGTAAGCCACCTTACTGATTCTTTCCAGGATTTTGAATGGCCCAACGTAATGCGGATTCAGTTTACCTCGTTTCCCAAATCGAACCACACCCTTCCAGGGTGAAGCTTTCAATAGAACACGATCACCAACTGGGAACACCAAGGGTTTTCTTCGTTTGTCGGCGTAACTTTTCTGGCGATCACGTGCTGCCCCATACGATTTCTGATCTGAACAATCTTTTCAGAAGTTTCGAGTACAAGTTCTGGACCCGTGATTTGGCTGTCACCCACCTCAGCCCAACAGAGAGGAGATCGGCATTTTCGTCCGTACAGTGCTTCGAACGGAGCTGCCTGAATACTAGAATGATAACTGTTGTTGTAAGAAAACTCTACCAAGGGTAGATGTCTCTCCCAACCTTTACCAAAGTCGATTACACATGCTCGTAACATGTCTTCGAGTGTCTGAATGGTTTGCTCACTTTGACCATCCGTCTGAGGGTGATAGGCAGTGCTCATGTCGAGGTGTGAGCCAAATGATTTGTGCGTTGCCTGCCACAAATCGGATATAAAATGCGGGTCACAATCAGAAATGATTGAGGTTGGCACCCCGTGCCTAGAAACCACTTCTTTCAGATAAATGCCTGCCAGCTGCGAAAAATTGCCAGTTTCCTTGATCGCAAGGAAGTGTGCAAATTTTGTGAGACGATCAATGATCACCCAAATGGTATCGTTTCCGCTTTGACTTCGTGGTAAGCCAGTGACGAAATCCATGGCAATCTGTTCCCATTTCCACATGGGTATTTCTGGTTGCTGAAGCAAACCAGACGGTTTTTGGTATTCCACCTTGACTTTCGCACAAGTCAAGCATTTACTCACGTATGTTGCTATGTGAGCTTTCATGCTCGGCCACCAATACAAGATTTTTAAATCCTGATACATCTTATTAGAACCCGGATGAATAGAGTATCGAGACCTGTGTGCCTCATCCATCATAAGCTCTCTAAGGTTACCGTATAAAGGGACCTATATTCGCTCCATGAAATAAAGAATACCGTTAGACTTTTCTACGAGTTGTTTCTCCAAGCCCCGCATGGATTCAGCTTTAAGGTTCTCGTCCTTTAACGCTTCAGTTTGGGCAGAACGAATCTGGTCAGGAAGTTTAGAGTGAATAGTGAGCTGCAATGCTCGAACACGTTTAGGTTTCGTTTCCTTTCGACTGAGGGCATCAGCTACAACGTTAGCTTTGCCTGGATGATACTTGATTGCACAGTCGTAATCATTTAAGAGTTCTACCCAGCTACGCTGTCGCATGTTCAACTCTTTCTGGTCAAAGATATGCTGAAGGCTCTTATGGTCGGTATAAATGATGCATTTAGTACCGTACAAGTAATGCCTCCATATTTTAAGCGCAAAAACCACTGCTCCCAACTCCAAGTCATGAGTCGTGTAATTCTTCTAGTGAATCTTCAACTGTCGAGAAGCATAAGCTATAACTTTCTCGCGTTGCATCAGCACGTAACCGAGACCCTGAACAGAAGCATCACAATACACCACAAAATCATCCGTACTATCGGGTAACGATAATATTGGTGCACTGCAGAGTTTTTGTTTTAGGAGCTGAAAGGTGCTTTCCTGTTTTGCTCCCCACAAATAAACTACACCCTTTTGTGTTAAAGCGGTAAGAGGTTGAGCGATCCTTGAGAAATCCTTAAAAAATCTACGATAGTATCCAGCGAGACCAAGAAATTGTCGCACCTCCGTAGGAGTCTTCGGTGCCGCCCAATTCTGGATGGAATCGATTTTAGCTAGGTCAACGTGAATTCCCAACTCGTTGACTATGTGACTAAGGAAGTGTACTTCTCGAATCCAGAAGTCATACTTCGAGAATTTTGCGTAAAGCTGCTCCTTCCTCAGAAGTTCCAAGATAAGACGCCAGTGCCGCTCGTGGTCCTTGCTCTTAGAGTAGATCAGAATGTCATTGATAAACACGATGACGAAGTCGTCGAGATACAATTTGCACACACGATTCATGAGATCCATGAAAACCGTAGGTGCATTGGTTAACCCAAATGGCATGACCAGAAACTCGTAATGGCCGTACCGTGTTCGAAAAGCTGTTTTAGGAACATCTTCCACTCGGACTCTCATCTGGTGATAGCCCGACCTCAAATCGATTTTTGAATAGAAGCTTGACCCTTACAGCTGGTCAAACAGATCGTCGATGCGAGGTAGAGGATAACGGTTCTTGACTGTCACCTTGTTGAGTTCACGGTAGTCGATACACATACGAAAAGACCCATCTTTCTTCTTCACAAATAGGACTGGGGCTCCCCATGGTGAAGAACTAGGTCGGATAAAGCCTCTATCCAACAGTTCTTGGAGTTGATTTGACAGCTCTTGCAACTCTCCCAGTGCAAGATGATAAGGAGCGCGAGCAATCAGGGCTGCTCCTGGCGTAAGATCAATCTGAAATTCCACCTAACGGTGTGGAGGTAGTCCTGGAAGCTCTTCGGGAAACACATCGGAAAACTCACGAACAACTGGTAGATCTTCAATCTTCTTTTCCTTAGGCTGAGTATCAGTCACGAGCGCTAGAATAGCAGGATAACCCTTTTGTGCACTTCTGGGCTTTCATGGCCGAAATGATGCCAACCGAAGCACTCCTTCGATGGCCTTGAATGGATAGTGATTCTCCACTAGGGAGGGGTATACGTACGATTTTCTCTTTACAGAGAATTTCCGCTCGGTGTTTGGACAGCCAGTCAATACCAACGACTATGTCGAAACTACCAAGAATAATGGGAAAAAGGTCAATATCGAACACTTAACCTAATAGATCGAGTTTGCACCCAATATGAACGTGAGACGCTTCAATTGACTTGCCATCAGCCAGTTCTACAATGTGTTTAGTTTCGAGAGGGGTTGGAGTTAACCCTAACAGTCTACTGAATCTTAAGGACACGTAACTCCAATCAATCGAACACGAATTAGAAAGCTAAAAGCTGAAAAACAAGAGTCTGATTGGTGATTACAGCCAACTTCAGTTGGCTGTAACAGGACCTTAATAAAACGAAAAATGTATTTTCTGAAGTCTAGATTTATGTATTATGAAATACGGTTCTAATGGCACTAGAATTGTAATTTTTGGACTTCGTTTACTATTTTTAAAGTGTCGTTTTGTAACAGCAGCTAGAGCTGCATTTTTGCTGTTGAAAATATGCGTTCTGTTTTCTGCCATAACTTGAAATCTGTACAGAGTTACATCACGGAATTTGTACTGTAGATTACCACCGATGTATTTGTAATACTCTCACTCGAATTTCGTAAATCGGACTCTCGATGAATTTTAAATAAATTATTCCGTGGACTGCAGTGAGAAAAAGATAAATCTGATTTCAGTCCGGAAAATGAATTTTTATAAAATATTGGTAATGAACTGGACCCCGATATTTTTACACAATAATATTTGGATCATTTAAGACATTCTGTAAAAATTTGGGAATTTTTGGAATAAGTTAACTATTTTATTAAAATGTCCGAAAACAGCCCGGTTTTGAATATTAAAGCTGAAATGACATAAGTTGTAATTTGTGTGTCTAAATGTCGAGTATGTTATCTGTGAATAATCTAACATGTTATGTGTCAATAAAAGTGTTATGTGCAATATCGTATGTTTATTTATGAACGGGAATAGATGGGAAGTTTATATGGGCATAAACCGTTAAAGTAATGCATGTTATGTGATAGATACGTGTAGGAACTTTGTGCTCTATTTGAAAACTACTAAATGACTAACTGGTAATCATATTAGGATGTGATTGACCGACCTTGACTGTTAGCTATTTTTGAGAGTCAAACCGAGCAACCGAGGTGAGTTCACACTTTCTACAAGGCATGGGATTCCCGGTGATTTGGGAATGGGTTAATAAACTAAAACGGAATCTACATATCCTCCTTGGGTAGGATATGTACGGCCATCCTCCTTGGGTAGGATGCCACTATAAATCCTGCGTATTCTCCTTGGGTAGAACTACGTACGTTCGTCCTCCTTGGGTAGGACAACAACCTTAAAACTTACTAGACAAAACTCTATCATAAGTCCCTCATTTTATATCGACTTAATCGCCGAGGCCGATGGCGAGCGGGTCATTAGTTAATAGCGCTATTAGGTTTAAGAAACCTCACACCGTGTCGTCCGAACGGGAGTGTACTAATGGACTAAGGCAAAGGGTGAATGATGATAGACATTGACTTAGGGCATAACTTACTTTCGTTAGTAGTCGATATCATACCGTCTAGTAGTTCACATGGGGAAGCCCCCACTGATCATGGGTATGGATTGGGTAATAAAAGGAACTGGTTAAACATACTTTCAACTAAGGGGTAACCCCCACGGCAAAGAAGCCAACGAAAGTCAAACCACGTTTTAAAAAACAACTTAAAACTAATCAATCAACTGTGAACTCACTCAACTTTGTTGTTGACTCGTTGTTACATGCCTTACAGGTCGCTAGATGCTTATGGAGCTTGCACGAGGAGGAGGTTGTTGTGGAATATGGATGTTAAGTCCCGTGTTAAACATTTAATCCTTATGAACTTATTAAACCTTCTTTTTGGACTTTAAACTTATGAACTATGGGACTTATGTTTTGAACTTACGTTTTATGCTTCCGCTGTTAACTTAAGTCGGTTTACTTTCTTTTGGTCACCAATCGTATTGTGGTTGGTTTTATTTACTTAATTGTGTTGTTCAATATGATTGGTGGCTCGATCCTGGTCATGTCACGCCTCCAAGCGGTGATACTCCGCATGGTGGATTTTGGGGGTGTGACAGATTGGTATCAGAGCCATTGGTTATAGTGAACTTGGTTTTAAAAAGGGAAAAGCTTTTTGATAAAACCAGACTATAACCTGTACAGTGCTCAACGATCCACAACGACGCTTCGCTCCACGTGCAAGACTCGACACAATAGGTGATATGATTTATGTTATATTGTCGGTTAGATAGTTCACACTGAGCATTGGTTAACGTGATAATTGCTATTTGGACTACTCTCTCCTGTTATCCCACACTTACGCACTTTCGCGACACTTTTCTCACTTACGTTGCTTCATTATGAAGATCATGAGCGGACGCGGAGGACGTATCAACCTCACCCAAGCCCAGTTGACGGCTTTGATCAATGAACGAGTTGCTGAGGCACTTGCAGCAAATCCAGCAGGAGGTATAACCTGCTATATCAACCCACCTTAGGACGTTTAGATCCTACCTTCGCAAACCAACCCTCGTGCTTAACCTTGTCTTTTATTCTCGCGCAACAGGTCAACATGCTCAGCCTCCTGTGTGCACATTCAAAACGTTCATGGACTGCCGACCTACTACTTTCAGTGGCATAGAAGGAGCTGTAGGCCTTCTACACTGGTTCGAGAAGCTTGAGTCAGTTTTCGAGATGTGCGAATGCCCTGAAGATCGAAGGGTGAAATATGCTACTGGAACGCTTGAAGGTGCTGTGTTAACCCGGTGGAAGGCACAGGTTCAATTGCTAGGGCTGGCAGTTGCTAATGCCACCCCCTGGAATGGTTTCAAAGAACTGATCAAAGAAGAATACTGTAGTCGGGATGACATCCACAAGCTAGAGGTGGAATTTTTCAATCTGAAGATGACGGGGTCTGAGATTGAGGCATATACGAAGAGGTCAAACGAACTAGCCATCTTGTGTCCCACTATGGTGGACCCTCCCATCAAACGTATTGAGCTGTACCTCAAGGGCCTTGTACCAGAGATTCAAAGTCACGTGACTTCAGCTAACCTGGGTACCATTCAGCAAATCATTAAGTTGGCCCATCGTCTCACCGATCAAGCAGTTGAACAAAACAAACTGCCCAAGCGTATCGGTGCTGCTACTACTGATGCTCCCAATGAAAACAAGCAGAAATGGGATGGAAATTCCAGTAAGGGTTCTGCTTCAGCTCAGTCCCAGCAGCGAAAGACAGACGAGTACAGGAGCCCCAGTCAGCAATCTTTTGGGAATCAAGGTTAGGGTGGGTACAAGGGAAATCACCTTAAGTGCAACCGATGTAATTTGCACCACAGCGGGCAGTGCAACAAAGGTCGTTATCAAAGATGTCACAAGCTGGGTCATGAAGCTAAGGATTGCAGGAGCCCGCGTCCTGCAAATCAGAATCGCCAACAACAACAACAAGCTCCACAGAACCACCAGCAGCAGCAACAGCAGGGCAATAAAGGTTGCTTTCAGTGTGGCGCTGAAGGCCACTTTAAGAGGAACTGCCCCCAACTGAACCAGAATCAGAACAACAACAACCAAGGAAACGGGAACCATAATGGGAACAACAATGGAGGCAATAACGGGGGTAACAATAATGGCAATGGTTCCAGGGGACGTGTTTTCGTGCTAGGCCAGGGTGATGCAAGGAACGATCCCAACGTTGTGATGGGTAAGTTTCTTCTGGACGACTTCTTTGTTACTGTTTTATTTGATTCGGGTGCCGATACTAGTTATATGTCCTTAAAAGTTAGCCAAATGCTTAAGCGCACTCCAACACTTTTGGACACCAAACACACGGTAGAACTAGCAAACGGTAAAAGTCTTGAAGCCACACACGTAGTTAAAGGTTGTAACCTCGTCTTAGCTGGTCAGACTTTCTCTATCGATCTTATTCCTATCACACTTGGTAGTTTCGACGTCGTTATTGGGATTGATTGGCTATCTCATCATCAAGCAGAGATTCTTTGCAACGAGAAGATTGTCCGCATCCCTCGTTCTGGTAAAGAACCCCTCGTAATTCATGGCGACAAAAGTGGTGCTGTCGTAGGCATTATCTCTTTCCTTAAGGCCCAGAAGTGTTTGCGAAAGGGCCACACTGCCATTCTAGCACTCGTTACTGATACATCAACGGAAGAGAAGAGAATTGAAGACATTCCTATTGTGCGCGATTTTCCCGAGGTATTTCCTAAGGAATTACCTGGTCTCCCGCCTCATCGTCAAGTTGAATTTCAAATCGAGCTAGCTCTTGGACCAGCGCCCATAGCTCGAGCACCTTATCGTCTAGCTCCATCAGAACTCGAAGAACTGTCCACGCAACTACAAGAACTCTTGGAAAAGGGTTTCATACGCCCTAGCTCTTCGCCTTGGGGAGCTCCAGTATTATTCGTAAAGAAGAAAGACGGTACCTTCAGAATGTGTATTGACTTCCGCGAACTCAACAAGGTGACCGTGAAGAATCGTTATCCTCTCCCACGTATAGATGACTTGTTCGACCAGCTGCAAGGATCAGGTTATTACTCTAAGATTGATTTGAGATCGGGATACCATCAGCTAAGAGTCCGAGATGAGGACGTCTCCAAAACAGCATTCAGAACTCGTTATGGCCATTACGAGTTTCTGGTTATGCCTTTCGGATTAACGAATGCACCTGCGGTCTTCATGGATCTCATGAACCGAGTGTGCAAGCCTTACCTGGATAAGTTCGTTATTGTTTTCATCGACGACATCCTGATCTATTCTAAGAGTCAAGAGGAACACGAGCAGCATCTACGACTTATGCTGAAACTCCTTCGAGCAGAGCAACTGTATGCTAAATTTTAAAAATGTGACTTCTGGCTTCGCGAAGTCCACTTTCTAGGCCATGTGGTAAACAAGGATGGAATTCATGTGGACCCATTTAAGGTTGACTCGATCAAGAACTGGCCTGCACCCCGTACACCAACAGAATTCCGCCAATTCTTGGGTTTGGCAGGGTATTACAGAAGGTTTATCAAGGATTTCTCCAAGATTGCGCAACCTCTCACTTCACTGACTCAAAAAGGTGTCACCTATCGTTCGGGTGATGCACAGGAATCCGCATTTCAGCACTTGAAAGATAGACTTTGTAGCGCACCTATCCTCTCATTGCCTGAAGGCACAGATGATTTTGTGGTTTATTGCAACGCTTCCATCCAAGGACTTGGTTGCGTGTTGATGCAACGTGACAAGGTCATTGCCTACGCATCGCGCCAACTTAAGGTTCACGAAAGGAACTACACTACGCACGACTTGGAATTGGGAGCAGTTGTTTTTGCGCTTAAGACATGGAGACATTACCTGTACGGTACCAAGTGCACCATTTACACCGATCACAGGAGTCTCGAGCATATCTTCAAGCAAAAGGAGTTAAACATGCGTCAACGTCGATGGGTCGAGCTCTTGAACGATTATGAATGCGCTATTAAATACCATCCGGGCAAGGCTAATGTTGTGGCCGACGCCCTCAGTCGAAAGGATACCATACCTAAGCATGTACGTGCTTTACAGCTTACCATCCAATCCAACCTTCCCGCTCAGATTCGCGATGCTCAGGTTGAAGCATTGAAAGCAGAGAACATCAGGGCTGAGTCCCTACGAGGATCGAGACAACGGCTAGAACAAAAGGAAAACGACGCTTACTATGTAAACGGACGCATCTGGGTCCCACTGTATGGAGACCTACGCGAGCTAGTGATGGATGAAGCACATAAGTCTCATTATTCAGTACATCCGGGTACGGATAAAATGTACCATGATCTCAAGACGGCATATTGGTGGCCTGGTATGAAAGCCAACATAGCAACCTACGTCAGCAAATGTTTGACTTGTGCGAGAGTCAAGACTGAGTACCAGAAACCATCAGGCCTACTTCAACAACCAGAGATACCTAAATGGAAATGGGAGCAAATTTCCATGGATTTTGTTACTGGCCTGCCCAGATCTCAACGCGGAAACGATACCATTTGGGTGATCATGGATCGACTGACCAAGTCTGCACATTTTCTGGCAATCAAGGAAACGGATAAGTTTTCTACTTTAGCAGACATCTACCTAAAAGAAGTGGTGTCAAAGCACGGAGTGCCAACCTCTATCATATCCGATCGTGACGCGCGTTTTACCTCTGAACTGTGGCAAGCTATGCACAAGTCTTTTGGCTCACGTTTAGATATGAGAACCGCTTATCACCCACAAACGGATGGGCAATCTGAACGCACCATCCAAACCCTTGAAGCCATGCTTAGGGCATGTGTAATCGATTTTGGTAATGGCTGGGAAAAGCACCTTCCACTAGTGGAGTTTTCGTATAACAACAGTTACCACACCAGCATCCAAGCCGCTCCGTTCGAGGCATTGTATGGACGGAAGTGCCGATCACCTCTCTGTTGGGCAGAAGTCGGTGACAGTCAAATCACTGGCCCAGAACTTGTAGTAGATACAACCGAGAAGATTGCCCAGATACGACAACGAATGGCGGCAGCTCGTGACCGTCAGAAAAGCTATGCTGATAAGCGAAGAAAGCCACTCGAGTTCCAGGTTGGGGATCGAGTGCTACTCAAAGTCTCACCTTGGAAAGGTGTAGTCCGATTTGGAAAACGAGGCAAACTCAACCCACGTTATGTCGGACCATTCGAAATCACTGAGAAAATTGGCAAAGTCGCTTACAGGCTGAATCTGCCTGAAGAACTCAGCGGAGTTCACAACATATTCCATGTGTAAAATCTGAAGAAGTGTCTGTCAGACGAGAACCTCATAGTTCCCCTCAAGGAACTCACAATCGACGACCAGCTACGATTCGTCTAAGAACCAGTAGAGATTACGGATCGAGATGTTAAAATTCTCAAGCGCACCAGAATACCTCTCGTTCGAGTTCGTTGGGATTCCCGTCGTGGCCCAGAGTATACCTGGGAACGAGAAGACCAAATGAAACTCAAGTATCCCCAGCTGTTTAAGAAAAGTACAACCACTACTGAGGCTGAAGCTACTGCAGAATTTCGGGACGAAATTCCAAATCAACGGGGGGATGATGTGAGACCCCAGGAAAACCAGGAAACCAACGCAACATAACTAGCTTCCTCAGTAACCACGTGCTAAATTTCGGGATGAAATTTTCTTAACAGTGGGGAGAATTTGACAACCCTCATAATTCCATGTAGTCCGTACAATTTATTAATGATAATTAAATTGCTTGATGACTGTGCGGAATCACTTAACTGCTTTCTGATTACTGTGTTATACTTACACGTGCTCGTTAACATACTAGTAGTGTACAGAAAAGTTACTAAATAGTCCGGTATGCTTTCCTGAGTGTTGAAAATTAAAAACGTTACAAAAATATATATGTAGGACACTTTACAGATTAATTAAGCACTTTAACGGAACAGTATCAGACCGAACAACCGGACTTTACCCGGAACACAAAAATATTGCAAAACACATTGTTTTTATTTTTCTGAGCTAGTTAGGGTCCCCGAACACCCTAACACACTTTATAATTAATAACACACCATAACCATTAACTAAACATTTGTTTCTCTAACTTGATTGTAACCATCCAATTGAAACCCAACCATATACCCCCCCCTTATTTCCACGGTTACCATGGGTAGATCTACCCATGGATTTTCTTGATTTGTTTATTGAAGTTGTTAAGTATTTAGGAAACATTGAGACTAATGGGTAAAACAATGTTGGAAGACTTATTATATAACCACTAGATCTTCACATTCTCACATCATCTTCATCCTTCAACAAACACTTCCTCTCCTCTCTTCCTTGTGTTCGGCAGCCAACCACCATCACCATACCACCACCTTCAACTCATTTCTCATATATTCCACAAGCATACAAAGGTGCTACAAGGTGCATAACGAAGCTTGGTGCTCTCGGAAGTGGAAGGACCTTCTTCGTTTGCTATTAACCATCACTTTTCTGCACTTGAACTTCCCTAGTCTTGAACTAGTGGTAAGAACTTAGATCCATTCATTTTTCATGTTATTAGAGTGGTTAATAGTTATTTGATGATGAGAATCCATGAACTCTAAAGAACATAAACAAAGTCTTGAGGTATAAACTAACTAGAGATGAAGTAGTGTTAAAATGAAGATGGAATCATGTTGTTCTTGTGATGTTTGGTGTATGATGATTATGTGCTGATATGAAGGACTTATAATCTGCTGTAAGTATTGTTGTTTATCGCTAAACATGTTAACGGAATCAATCGAACACGAATTAGAAAGCTAAAAGCTGAAAAACAAGAGTCTGATTGGTGATTACAGCCAACTTCAGTTGGCTGTAACAGGACCTTAGTTAAATGAAAAATGTATTTTCTGAAGTCTAGATTTATGTATTATGAAATACAGTTCTAATGGCATTGGAATTGTAATTTTTGGACTTCGTTTACTATTTTTAAAGTGTCGTTTTGTAACAGCAGCTAGAGCTGCATTTTTTCTGCTGAAAATATGCATTCTTTTTTCTGCCATAACTTGAAATCTGTGTAGAGTTAGATCACGCAATTTGTACTGTAGATGACCACCGATGTATTTGTAATTCTCTCACTCGAATTTCGTAAATCGTACTCTTGATGAATTTTAAATAAATTATTCCGTGGACTGCAGTCAGAAAAAGATAAATCTGATTTCAGTCTGGAAAATGAATTTTTATAAAATATTGGTAATGAACTGGACCCCGATATTTTTACACAATAATATTTGGATCGTTTAAAACATTCTGTAAAAATTTGGGAATTTTTGGAATAAGTTAACTATTTTATTAAAATATCGGAAAACAGTCCAGTTTTGAATATTAAAGCTGAAATGACATAAGTTGTAATTTGCGTGTCTAAATGTCGAGTATGTTATCTGTGAATGATCTAACATGTTATGTGTCAATAAAAGTGTTATGTGCAATATCGTATGTTTATTTATGAACGGGAATAGATGGGAATTTTATATGGGCATAAACCGTTAAAGTAATGCATGTTATGTGATAGATACGCGTAGGAACTTTGTGCTCTATTTGAAAACCACTAAATGACTAACTGGTAATCATATTAGGACGTGATTGACCGACCTTGACTGTTAGCTATTTTTGAGAGTCAAACCAAGAAAACGAGATGAGTTCACACTTTCTACAAGGCATGGGATTCCCGGTGGTTCGGGAATGGGTTAATAAACTAAAACGGAATCTACATATCCTCCTTAGGTAGGATATGTACGGCCATCCTCCTTGGGTAGGATGGCACTATAAATCCTGCGTATTCTCCTTGGGTAGAACTACGTACGTTCGTCCTCCTTGGGTAGGACAACAACCTTAAAACTTACTAGACAAAACTCTATCATAAGTGCCTCATTTTATATCGACTTAATCGCCGAGGCCGATGGAGAGCGGGTCATTAGTTAATAGCGCTATTAGGTTTAACAAACCTCACACCGTGTCGTCCGAACGGGAGTGTACTAATGGACTAAGGCAAAGGGTCAATGATGATAGACATTGACTTAGGGCACAACTTACTTTCGTTAGTAGTCGATATCATACCGTCTAGTAGTTCACATGGGGAAGCCCCCACTGATCATGGGTATGGATTGGGTAATAAAAGGAACTGGTTAAACATACTTTCAACTAAGGGGTAACCCCCACGGCAAATAAGCCAACGAAAGTCAAACCACGTTTTCAGAAACAACTTAAAACTTATCAACCAACCGTGAACTCACTCAACTTTGTTGTTGACTCGTTGTTACATGCCTTACAGGTCGCTAGATGCTTATGGAGCTTGCACGAGGAGAAGGTTGTTGTGGAATATGGATGTTAAGTCCCGTGTTAAACATTTAATACTTATGAACTTATTAAACCTACGTTTTGAATTTAAACTTATGAACTATGGGACTTATGTTTTGAACTTACGTTTTATGCTTCCGCTGCTAACTTAAGTCGGTTTACTTTCTTTTGGTCACCAATCGTATTGTGGTTGGTTTTATTTACTTAAATCTGTTGTTCAATATGATTGGTGGCTCGATCCTAGTCATGTCACGCCTCCAAGCGGTGATACTCCGCATGGTGGATTTTGGGGGTGTGACAATTTCTTTCCAGAGCCTACCGTAGCTTAAGGTAACTACCGTTGGCTACGGTGGCGCCCAGTTTCGTTTTTCCAAATGATATCTCAACTTAAAAGTTTCATAACTTTCAACCCGGTTATCCGAATTACGTGATTCTTGTTTCTGTACGATCGTAATTAAATTACGGTTCCGTTTATCATCTTGATTCGCATCAAAAACTGATTTATAAGCAAATGGCTTATAAATCCTTTATGCCAAGATTCGACCCGTTTCATTTACCAACATATTACATGTTTATTAACGATGATTATTTCTAGTCATTTTTACCCATTCCGGGCTTATCAAAATTTGGCGTTTTCGCTCCCATTACATGGTTTACACTCGCTTTTACATTCACCGATTTATTTTGTATCCTTCCAAACATTAAACCAACATTTAACCACTTACTTTATTTTGACCCGTTTAGAGGTTTTTAGGCATTTAAGCATCAATCTCGCTCTTCCCTTTCTACACTTCACATTTCCACAATATAATGTCTACTTATATTCCACCACATCTACTTTTGTGGTGGATTTAATACAATACTCTAACTATCCCAAATATTACTCTTCGGTTAGTCATTTTACGGAAAAAGGCTCATTCTAGGCATTTGACCCGAGAAAGCTTATGCCTATTTAAGGTTTACATTACCATAATACGTGTTTCTAAACAACCCATAAGGGTCATTTGCCCGATTTACCCATCAAGGGTGTTTTGGTCAACTTCGGTCCCTCCTTTTGCGACGAAGGACTTTCCATAATTTATTTGACCAAAATCTCTCATTTAGCTATAGTTTTACTTACACGTACCTGGCTCGAGTTACGCGAACCATATATTACTCCCCTGTGATCACAAAACTCAACAAGCGATCATCAGTATTATTGTCAAATGGCGTTAACAACACCATTTGACCCGTTTAGTCTAAATGACCATTTATCATCATAAGATGGTATTTAGATACCATCTCGCCCCTTGAACCTATTCCGGTTTACATTGTGAGTTCTTATTGCTTAAAAGACGTTTCTTTAATTGTTTGACCCATTATGACTTATGCCATATGGTGTCTTTTCAAATCTTTTTATCTATCCGTTAACTCGTATCCGGATTACTATTTAACCACTTTTACCTGTCACGGTTCACACCATAACGTAATGTTTCAAAATTCCTTATTTGTTCATCATCACATGACTAGTTTACCGTTTTTACCATAATTTATGGTTTCTTACCATTCTCACTTGTTCCGACTCGCATTATATCGTGCCGGAACATCATATTTCAATTACTTATTAGAACTCATATTCTATACTCACAAGTAGTATATTTGTAAATAAAAAGGGGCGTAAGCTTTACTTACCTTGCATCCTAATACGCTTTTCCTTCATGCTTGATTCGTTTGACCCGCTTCCTTCCCAAGCTTCACCTTGCTTGTCAAGCGTCAAACTATCATCATAATTCGTAAGACGGTTAGATTAGTCATCATTACTTATGACTATTCCATCTTACGGATTTTATGTCGAAACTACTATTCGACTTCATCATTGGTTAGTTTGAATTTTAAAAGTCAACTACCTTTAATCATATAATATGCACAATTAAGTTAAATCAACATTATGATTAGAACCCGTATTATCCCACATCACATGCAATTAATCAAATTAGGTAATTACGCGTTTCTTTCATAATTTCATCATATCTACAATCATTCTGGCATTTTAACAAACACCTTGCGCGCATGATTTGTACACTTCTTTTATCAAGTTTATGATTAACTTTTTAATCAAATTTTAACATCAATATCACGCCCTTATGTCTAGTGTTCATGAACTACATCTAGAACTTGCATCACAACATCAATGTTCATCCATTTAACACTCTAATTCAAGTGTTCATCATATTGTCATAAAACCCACTTAGCACATATATGGGTGTTCATCAAATTCTTAGTTTTCAACACTAATACATCAAGTTTTCAACTAGGGTTTGTTCCTAGACATGGATTCAACCCAATATCACTCATACATACAACATTCATCATAGAATTTCGATTTATGAGTGTTCATCATAGAATCATAACTTCACTAAACATGAAAATTTAACATACCTTGTGATCCCCTAACTTTAGTGATCACTTAATTAGCTTGCTTTCGATTTTTGATCCATTCTTCTCCTTGGATTTTGATAATTTTCGTGAGTTAGGGTTCTTGGAAGGGAACCCTCTTTTTGGCTCTGCATATGTCGACCAAACACACCTTTGTGTGTGTGTTTTGTTTTTAGATTTTTTTTAATTAAAACATCTTCCTAATTGCCCACTTTTAGTCCCTCAAGGTTTTAGAGGTTTATAAATGGGTCAATTACTACAAATTTCTTCATTTCTTTATTATTTTCAACAATTAACTAACTAGGTTAATTATTCCTAGTTAATTTTGTGGGTTCAGGGAGTTATAACCCGTTTTATTTTAAGTCCCGTTAACTCGGGCCTCCTATAAACTTTGTCTTCTCAATGCGTCTATTCTTCTTTTTGATTATTATTAGGATTATTTGTTTAAATCCTAATATTCACCAGGTTAATTTTACCACTAAGGGTGTTTTACCCATCTTTTAATATTAACGTGGTTTGATTACCAAACCCGTTTTTGGGGTGTTACAGTTTGAGTTGGACGCCTTGTCCGAATCGTTCCACTTCCATTTGTTGTCAGTAGCAGGAGTAGTTGCAGCACCACGTGCCGGTAATGAACCGCGCTCGACCTCCTGATCGGTAATCTTGTGAGCCAGCCGAATGATTTGAGGTAAGTTGTTGAGGTTTGCTGCAGTAACCACACCCTTGATTTGCGGTGCCAATCCCTTGATGTACAACTCAATCCTCCGGTGTGGTGGGCGAGATAAGTTTGGACACATGTTCGCAAGTTCATGAGATCGCTTCGTATACGCCTCAATCTCGGATCCCACCATTTTCAGATCATAATACTCGTTTTCCAGCTTTTGCACTTCATCCCGAGGACAATACTCCTCCCTCATCAGTTCTTTGAAGTCATCCCAAGTAGTAGCATTCGCCATCTCAATGCCCAGCATCTGCACTTGTGCATTCCACCAGGTTAAGGCACCATCCTCCAATGTGCTCGAAGCATACTTCACTCTGTCCCCGGCTGGACAGTTACACATAGCAAAAACTGATTCGGCCTTTTCGAACCAACGTAGTAGTCCCACCGCTCCTTCAGTTCCACTGAATGTCTGAGGCTTACAATCCATAAACGTCTTGAAAGTATAGACGGGCGGATTGTTCTGATTCTGGTTCCCAGGCTGACCTAGAAAGAAAGTACAACGCACGAGTGAGAGTCGAGTATACAGTCTAAGGAAATCAAGAATCGTCTGGTAGGTATCATACCAGCTTGCTGAGCTGCCAAAGCTTCAGCCACAAACGTGTTGATTAGGTCTGTCAACTCCGCCTGAGTCATGACGATCTTTCCTTGTCCACCACCGCGGCCACCACCTCGTCCACCATTACGTCCACCACGTCCGTTCATGATTCTGGATTCATGAGAATAGTGGAATGGTAAGGATCACGATTGAGTAGAAGTCAATCATCGCTATGACTTCTATAGGTTATTGAATCCTCCCATTATGTTGGATAATGGAACAGAACCCCTTTCACACTTGTTAAGCCTCACTAGGACTCATATGCACCCCACATTATTATTATGTGTGCACCCATAATAATAATATGACTTGCATGCTCGTCTCAGTTCCTCTTAACTTGCGCCAAATGGTTCCTCAGACTCGAGTGTCAAAACGAGTATCACCAAAATGATAAAGATTACGAATGTTTGAGGATCAGATTATACTACAATGCATCATAATGTAACAAGTATCGCATGAAATCATAATGTATAATCATACGCAATATCATAAACAAGTGCACGCTAAACATGTAAGATATACAATAAGTAAAAGACAAACCTTGCAATCTGGAACTGAGTGTCATGGTCGATTTCAGAACTGTTCGGTTATAGTCTGGTTTTATAAAAACGTTTTAAAACCTAGTTCACTATAACCAGTGGCTCTGATACCAAACTGTCACACCCCCAAAATACCACATTCGGAAACCCCCGTGAGGCGTGTGACGTACCAGGATCTAGCCACTAATCACATCGAACTAACAATAAGATATTGAATAAAAATTCCCATTCAATGTAAATAGTGTATCTCAAAACATTTGTTTAAAAACCAAGTACGTTCAGCGGAAGCATAAAACATTATTCGACTAGTTCAATATATTATTATTTGAAAACATTCCAACTTCATACATCTTTCTACGTGCCACGACCCATGACCACTCTAGCATCCCAGACAGCAAGTTCAACATCAATGTATCTATCGACCTGCAAGCATGCAGACAACTGTATCATCATAAAGCTGGCGAGTTCACAGTTTTGTTAAACGTTTAGTTGCCAAGTGTTTAGTTAAAAACATGTTGATAATAACTCGATACCGCAAGTTGACATCAGTTTGTTTGCCCTTCCCCAATGCCTATCAAAATTGGTCATGTGGTTAAGGTCATTAGTTCACACCCGTCCTCCCCGGTACGGTGTGAGGTTGTCAAGCTTAATAGCGCTATCAACTAATACCCCGTTACCTCCCCGGCAACTAGTTCAGTAGTAAGATAGGACTTAAAGTGATAGATTTGAGTGTATTATCTAACATCGAAGTTAAACCCAGTAAAACGTATTCCTCCCCGGAATATTAGTTTGTTTGTCCCTCCCCGGGACGTATGCTTGTGAAAAAGAGTAGTGAACTCACCTTAGATTTGCTCTGTAAGTTAAGTTACTTGTTCCAAGTTGGTCAACCAAACCCTAATGTGGTTACCAATGACAATCAGTTTCGTATACACTTAATTCACGTATTCTTTACACTTACTACACCAGTTACGTACAAGAATTACACATATCATCATACGAGTCGTAACAGTTAATCATGCAACATGACAGTCCATTATCATTGTATATTCACAAAGCAGGTATTCGTGCCTAATACGAGTTTACATCACAAGTCCATGTTTCAAGTAAGCACTTAACAGTCCAATGTATAATTCATATAAGTGTGCGACCGGGTTTCTATTGTGCGGCCTATAAGCAATGCGGGCCACCCCGCGTGCAGCCTAAGATAATGCAAGCCCGTTTGTAGGGTGTGCGACCCACCGGAGAACAGCCCACACACAAAGTGTGCGGCCTTACTCTGAGTGTGAGTGTGCGACCTCGGGTTTGTGCGGCCCAACAGTCTTCGGCCCATCATCCAAGTGTGTGATCGGTCACAAGTGTGTGGCCCAATGATACCACCTGGCCCAATGATACCGCCCGGCCCAAAGGAGTGTGCGACACTTCAAGAGTATGCGACATGCATCACCTAATTGTAACACATATATTCTTTGCATACATATTGCGAGTGTACGATTAATAGTGTACGACTTCACATTTTTCAGTAACACACTCCCTAAATCACGGTTTATCAGTTTCACAAATCATGTTTTCCATAATCACAACAACTTCTATAATGCACAATCTTTCCCTTATCCATCATGGACATTAATTCATTCAATAATTATTATCATCAAAACATGAACTCATTATATGATCATCAATAGAATTCGATATCCAAAAATCAATATCCAGTTGGATCAATTAGCACAAACATCTTCTAACTATGGAACCCCAGTTCATCGTTATAAGATCAAACCGCACAATCAGATTCATCAATTTTTCGTTTCATCATACTTATTAACCCTAACACGTATTCGAACCCTAAGTCATTGATTTAAACATAATAGTTAGCTTCTTAATCCATGATAACTGTTATCATCCTAGCCGATTCATTACAATCTTGTTATCACACCACACTAGTCATTTAACAATCTACCAATGATCGATCGAATCTAATTTAATCTACAAACAAAACCTTGATTCATGCTTTAATCCATACACACCGATACACATAAGCACATAAACAAAACACCAATGAATGTAAGTTAAATCAATGATGAACATACTAACCGAGTACAAGAGTTCGAGAGACAATGCGTCGAAGAGAGAGGGGTTTTCGGCAAGTGGAATTGTCGTCGGTCCAAGAGAGGAGGAGAGGAGAATACTAGGGTTTGCTTTCCGTGTGTTTTTGAATTAATGAAAACCGTACACAGCTTTGTGTGTGTGCGTTCGAATTGGGTAAGCCGGACCCAATCTTGGGCTCCATTTCGGGCTCAAAGAAGCTAGGCCGATAACAATCAAGTGATGTGAGGAAGGTGTTCAGCCCGTACAAGGAGTGTGCGACTAGGACGTGATTGTACGAATAGGTTCCACATAATATCCAAATAACTCTCATACATACTATAAAGTAAAGTATAATCACATGAGTTTACCATAGTGTACACACAAATACACCGTATGATGACATATAAAACGCACAATACAAGTTAGAGATCAGGGAATCAGGTAATACTAACCTTGAGAGTTAGGGGCTGTTTGGTAGCCTCTGAATGGTCATTAAGAGGCTACCTCTTAATGGAACCATTAAGAATTTTACCAATGAGAAGGTAGAAAAATGTGACATGTGATGATTTATCATTCAGAGGTTACCTCTTAACCATTCAGACTTGAGGTTACCTCTTATTCATTCAGAGGTTTTAAACCATTAAGAGGTAGCATCTGAATGTTCATTAACCAACTATGACCAACTTATCAACATTGATCCCTCAAGTTCACCGACTTGTGACTTGAAGTAATACCAACAATCACCCTCGTAATTTTGGACTCAAAATAGGTAGGCCTTCAACTCCAAACATGTCTTCATTGCCTTGACTCTTTTGGAAGTTTTCTCAATCTCTAACTGTGTTTTTCGGCTCCTTCCTAGCTCGAACATTCTTGTGACCTTATACTCGACTAGTCCTTTCTTCATGACTTGTCATTTGGTCGTAAGAACTCGCAACACCATTAACTTGGCTATGACCTTGAGTAAAAACTAGCTTTCTTGGATCATTACACGTACTTCCTTGGCTTTGAATCCCTTGCTTGATATTTTATTTGAATTCTTGAACATTTTTCTTTGGACTTTGAATTTTGGGTTTCTTCATTAAACTTGGATCTTTGAGGAGATTCTGACTCATACTTGAAGTATCACCTTTCAGTTCAACTCTTTGTAGATTCCCACCCGCAAAATTCTTTATTCCAATCATGTTAACTTGTGTACCGGGACTTGCTATCTTGAGGTTTATCTTGTACAAACGGTTCTTGGTCCTTGTCACCTTCATCATAAGCTTTCCTGTATCATCATGAATGGCTAGCAAATCACGTTTCATGTGAATGTCGCGTCCACCTTCTGTTGCTTGACCAAGACTTATGATATTGCTTTATAGACTCAGTATGTGTAGTAAACATTGGTTAACAGGAGCTTCTCCCCCGTTTTCCCTTTAAGTAATACCGATACCTTTCCCCGTATATCAATACAAGACCCGTCTCCAAATTTCACCTTTCCCGTGACACCTTCATTTAGTTCAAATAAATAAGCTCGATTACCCGTCATGTGATTTGATGCTCCGTTGTCGAGATACCAAGTGTGTTTCTCCATTGGCTCGGTCTCAAAACGCTTTGGAATCACCCATTCTTCATTTAGAAAAACCGTCTCTTGATCACATCTCATAATAAACAATGACGGATCAAAATCATCCGTTTTAGCTAAGTTTGCTTCTTCCTGTTTCTTCATACGATCTGGACACCCTGACGCAAAGTGACCAAATTTATCACAACAGTATATATCTTTCCTTCCCTTTTGGCGATCATTGGTTCTTTTTTGACTCGTCTGATTTAACTCATGATCTTAATCATCTCGGCTTTGACTTCCATCTTGGTCCTCATCATCCCGATCTTGACGTCTGCCTCGATAACTTGAACCGCCTCGCCCACGCCCTCGCGTATTTTCATAAGATTTGGATTTCAAGGACGACTAACCATTGGTGACCATTAGTTTACTTTGATTTTCTGCTAAAGACTCGATACCCTTAATCCTATCTTCGAACGTCTTCAGTCTACCGATTCCTTCCTGAAAAGTCATGGCCTTCAAATCTGTGAATTGTTCAATTGAAGCTACCATTGAAACATACTTCCCTGGAACTGAGACTAACAATTTTCTGGTAAGCTTTCTGTCTTCGTAGGTGGTTCCTAAACTGGCTGCTTTGGTCACCAACTGACTTATTCTTCCCGCGAAAGAATCAATCGACTCTGTTTCTTTCATCCTTAAAGTTTCAAATTCTATCTCTAGTTGTTCAATCTTTGCCTCTTGAACCCGTTCAACCCCAACATACCGTGTCTTCAACGCTTCCCAGATTTCCTTTGTAGTCTGAAACTGAGCTACTTGAAACACGAGCTCTTCGGGTATTGCCTGAAGTAGAAGTGCTACCGCCATATCATCCTTTTTGGCTTCTACATCTTCTTCACTTGGTTCTAAAGCTTGTTGTATTCCATAAACCTTGAATATCACTTTGATACGAATTGCCCAAATATTGTAATTAGTTTATGCTAACATTGGACATTGTAAAGTTGTGGTACTTTGATCCTTAACCACAACATGTGGTGATCTGTTCCCATCCGCCATCTTACCTCGTCTCTTGTAAGTTAACGGTGTAGAACCCCTTTGCTCTAGTCCGTTGAAACAAATACAAACAAATCAGTCCCGAACAACTCTTCAGAACCAAATGCGTTTGCTCACAGAAACCCGGTCACGAATACCTCTCGAAAACCCGGATAAAACGAATCTTGAAATGAACCCGCTTGTTCAACCCAAATAACGTTTAATGTTTAAACTCAAACTTAGCTTAAACCAAAAAAATAATCATAATTAATTAATTAAACCAATGTGTTTATATTTTTTGTTTGGGTAAATTACTTTTTGAGTCCCTGTGTTTTAGGGGTTTTAACCACTTGAGTCCAAAATCAAAATGTTTAACGCCCTGAGTCCCTATAGCCACTTTTTTGAACCATTTGAGTCCAAATTTCTAACTCTGTTTGAATTTTCTATTAGCTTTTCATTAAAAGACTAAAATGCCCCTGCATTTTATTATTATTATTATTATTAATTGTTAATAATACATAAACTATCTCACACCCACCACCATAACACACACTGATTCCTCTTTATCTCTCTCCCCATTCTCTCTCAACCACACCACCATCACCACCACCATCCTAACGTCGCCGCCATCACCATCACCACCACCGTCTTAACGCCTTCCGCCACCACCACCATAACCATAACATCGCCCCCACCACCATCCTAACGTCACCGGCACCACCACCATAACCATAACGTCGCTGCCACCACCCTAACGCTGCCACCATCACCACCCTAATGGGGCCACCATCACCGTCGCACCACCACACCACCACCACCCTAGGATGAGAAGAAGATGGTTGGCAGTGTGATGTTCTCCACTGTACCTACCCCCAACCTAGGGTTCCAATTTCTGCACCCTTATTCAACAACCCTAGATCTCTTCTCTCTCTCTCTCTCTCTCTCTCTCTTAATCAGCAGTTAGAACATACAATAACAGAAGAAGAGTCAACATCTGAAGTTGTTGGAACAGAAGCATCAAGCCGTGAACTGCCGACATAACCCCCAAATCCAACGGCTATAGCACCGGCCGATAGCAGCGAAGCGCCTAAACTACAAGCAAACAACGTCAACAATCGTTAGTTTAGATTATTAATCCAATGAACAAGAAACATATTGGAATTGCCTGCTGCTAGAAGGATGAGCTTTGGTTCTTGCTGCTTCTCCCTTTTGTCTGCCCATACTTGTGTCACCAATCTGAAATTTCTGGCATGTTCCAGTGCTTTGGCCACAATGGGTTGAAGGTTTGGTGGGGGTGGTTGTGGGGGATGGCTTGTGCCCGGCTTTCCATTTCGAACTGGATCAGATTTGCAAGAATTGAGTTTAGGTAGTGTTTGTTGTCTGTTGGGGTTGGGGGTTCTCTTTGTAGGGTGGTTATTCTTTTCTTGTCTGAGTTTTTGGGTGTGTATCAGTTCTGTTATGTTGTTTGTGGCTGGGGTAGTTGTTGGTGGTTGAGGGTGGTGGCTGTGGATGGTTGTTGGTGGTGGCTGGATAAAGGTAGAGAGAGAGAGACGGTGGTGGTGGTGGCTAGAGAAAGGTAGGTAATTTATTTTTATATATATTATATATTAAAAGTTAATGCATTAAAGACTTGTTCCTTGTAATCATGTACATATAAGACTTGTACCTTGTGTGTAAATGACTAAATTACCCTCATAGTTAACAGACTTGGTGGATGGTGTTAGAAATTTGGACTCAAATGGTTAAGAAAAGTCGCTATAGGGACTCAGGGCGTTAAACATTTTGAATTTGGACTCAAGTGGTTAAAACCCCTAAAACACAGGGACTCAAAAAGTAATTTACCCTTTTGTTTTAAACGTTGTTATGGAAGAAAATACAAAGGAAAACAGTTAATTCCTTTTGACTTCTCCTTTCAAAAACAGTTTCTTTTTAATACGTAACTCCAAATTAATAAAGCTTCTAGAAGAAACTGCCGTAAAACATAATAACCCTTTACAAAAAGGATTTCCGCCGTCAACGTGAACCGCTTCGATGGGATACATTTTTTTTTGATTTACACCGTACGACAACGTGGAATTAACACTGTCTGATGTTTTAATTACCGTTGCCGCTTGGAACGAAAACTCTTACAACATAGTTCGAACCCGAGTTGTCGCTGCTATCTTTCGGACATGAATACCTCTGATAAAAACCGAAACCTGCTATATGAAATTGGTTTGAACCGGAACCCGACTAGTACGGTTTGTTGGTGCATCATATGTCTGTTAACTTCGTCTTAATCGAGTCTTATGTCTAGATAGGTTAAACGAGTGCACAACAGGGATCAAATTAGGGTTTGTTATTGTCATTGCATGTAATTTCGTTTGAATGAGGCATAGACATATTCAAACGAAATCATAACATGTAATTTCGCTTGAACATGTATGTGTCAAGTTCAAACGAAATAGCTAGGCCTATATATAAGAGTTGTGTGATCTCATTTGATACGGAATAGTGTGTGTGTGAGCTGAGGTGCTGCCGGATTTTTGTCAGATTTCAACTTGTAAAAGCTCAGAAAATCATCAATAGATAAAGATTAAAGAGGAAGAAGCTGTGTTACATCATTTACATTGATTCCGCCTTTGCAAATGATGATGGACTGCTCATTTTGACTGTTTAGGGTCATCGGAACGATCCAACAAGTGGTATCAGAGCTCAGGACGAGGAGTTCATACCATTGCAGCTTGAAATCATCGGATTCTCTTACTTCTACTCATTCTTTTCTGATTTGAACAAGTTTTCACAGTTGAAATGGCCTAAAACTCTCACATATCAAGCGAAACATAGTGTTAACTAATCCCTAAAAGTTTTGGGCCCAAATTCGACTTAAAACTGATAAAAACCTTTAATTCCGTTTGAAAATTATGCGAATTTGCTGATGTCATGCTATTTCGTTTGAGATTAACTTGATAATCTCGTTTGAAAGTGCACATTAAATCTGATTTCGTTTGAAGATTATAGGTAATCTCGTTTGAAAACACACACTTTGACTTGATTTCGTTTGAAAGTGTTGGGTCAATTTCGTTTGAGTGTGCACATAATTGATTTCGTTTGAAGTTCACACCTAAACAAGTATCTCGTTTGAAAGTTTTGTGTGATTTTGTTTGAGAGTGGATATTATTGTTATTTCGTTTGAAAGGTATACAAGTTCATTGATTTCGTTTGAACTAGGTGTAATCTCAAATGAAATTGGGAATATTGTTTAAGATAGCTATTTCGTTTGAAAAAGCAATTTTTCAAAGATTTCAAGAATATTTCTAAGTGTTTGTTAATCATTTCAGGTACGTGAAGATGGATGATTTCAATCCATTCTGTTATATCTTTGCCTTTGCTAGAAATTCTGGAGACGATACTTCTCCTAGCAACACCAATGAGAATACGTCGAGTGCAAAGAAAAGCTTATCAGATGCTTTGGGAGTTGAAAGTGCTTTTGGAACATATAACAAACCCCCGAAGTTGATGGCTATCGAAGAATACAGTCGGTGGGCCAAGAAGTTTGAAGAATGGTTGAAGGCCTTTGCGTATCCTAGCTGGAAGAGTCTAAAGAACGGATATATTGATGGAGGCAAAACTGGTGAAAGCTTAACATCATCTGAAGAAATAGAAACGTTTGTTGCTGAGCAAAAATGCATCGCACTGCTATTTCAGTCTGTCCGAGAAGATATAATATCTTTGATCGAATACACTAATGCTAAAGATCTCTGGCAAAAGTTGAAAGTTAAATGTTTAGGAAGTGCAGAAATAGTGAAAAACAAAAAGAAACTACTAAGAAAAGATTTTGATTTGTTTGGGTGTTTAAAGAATGAATCAGTTTGTAAAATGATTGAGAGGTTTGGGCACCTGAAGCTGGAGCTGGCGAGACATGAAATTTTCTATTCTCAAGAAGAACTAATCGACAAATTGTTTGATTCATTGCCAGATGAGATGGATTGGCAATATTATGCTTTGATGTTGAAGAATACGATTAAGCCTGAAGTTCTTACGGTGGATCTGTTGATTGAAAGACTAGAGAGTCACGAGCTAGAGATAAAGAAAACGCACAAAGTCAATCACTCGTCATATCAACAGAACTTGGATTTGTATTATCCAAAAAGCATGATGCCAAAGAATACATCTCCCAAGACTGCATTTTCTGCTGAAAATTCCTACACATCAAGCAAAGAAAGTCAAAGCAGTGGATTTCACAGTGGTTCTTCGTCACATTCAAGCCAGTCTGATACAAAGAACCTATTCCAATGCAATATCGCTGTAGACTTAAAGAACGCTCAAAACTTCAGCGAGGAGTCGGCAAAGCAACAGATGGTTTTTCTCGCTTCTGTGCTAGAATCATATGAAAGTCTAGTGGTAGGGAAGATTGGCAACACCAACCTGACAAAAGAAGATTATGATCAGATAGATCCTGAGGAGATGGAGTTGATCGACATAAGGTGGTGCATGGCCAGTGCAGTTCGTCGGGCACATCGTTTCATGGAGATAACTGGGAGAAAGTCTATTGGTGGACCATCTACCAAGTTGGGCTTTGACAAATCTAAAGTGACATGCTTCAAGTGTAAACAGAAAGGTCACTGTAAGCGTGAATGCCGAAATGCTTATGCTGATGAGTCTGAAAACCCGTTCAGAGAAGATTACTACAAGAAAGCAATTTATCATCAGAATAAATCAGAACCGCAAAAAATGAAGCAGCTTGAGGATAACAAAGAGAAATCTAGAGCTCTTGCTGTGATTCACGACGATGAAGGTTTCGACTGGAGTGAGTTGTTACCTGAGGAGGATGCGGTTGGATATGCTTTCATGGCAAAATCTGCTGAACCTGTTCCTTGGAAAGACAACAGAACTGAAGAACAGAATTATAGTTACAGAAAGATGATAGCTCAGCAAAGAATGATCAGAATATCTGGAATCTATCTTGAAGCAAAAAGAGCGAGGAGATGGGATCCAGACAGAGAATGTTATCTTGACCCCGAGGGAAACATTGCTATTGACCATAACACTCTTGATCTTGAAACCATAATTAAAGAAATGGCTGATGAAGATGAGTATTGGCAAAGAAAATGGTGGGGAAGCAGAGAAGAGAAAGAGAAAGAAGAAGAGCCAAAGAAGGTTGATAATGGGATCATTGACACGACTCAAGAGTTGAATGCTGAAAACATGGGAAAGATGGCTGACAAGGTGCTGGCTGCTAAGGCACTTGAGGTAGACTCTAAGTCTGTATCTGAGTCTAAAAGCCAGGTCAGTACAAATGCGTCAACGACTGAGTCAGGTAAGAAGGTCAATGGTGATGTTGACTGCAAAAATTGCATCAAAGAATGCAAAGTTTGTAGTACAATCACTTATCTCAATGGTAAGAAAGTGGATGATCTGACTGATAGAGTCCGAAGTGTTGAGAATCAGATCCTTAACCGTGATAAAATGTTGAAAGCTTCGAACGACAGATTAAAAGAATTAACTGACAAAATTTATGTAGAAAGAGTTAGGAAAGAAAATGAAAAACTAATTCTTGAAAATCGTTAAATTTCTGAAAGTTTTGAGAAGCTAAAACGCACGGTGAAAGATTCTGATGATAGAAATGGTAAAACATACAAAGAAAATTGTCACTTACAAAGTGTTTTGAGGGTTAAAGAAGAATTAATCAACCAACAATTGGATGAGATTGCTAAATTGAAGCTTCAGTTTGAAGAAGCTAAGATTGAGAATGAGCGTATCAATTTGAAATTGAACAGTTACAGCTCTGCAAGCTTTGTTTTGCAACACATTGTTCCCAAACCCATCGGGAAAAACAAAGCAGGTGAAGATGTATACTGTGATGGATCTGGGGTTGGATTTCATCAAGTTTCGCCACCAGTTTTAGAAAATTATTCGAAAAAGCAATCTGGGTTGGTTAATGATGAAGATGAAAATGAAGTTAAACTTCCAGAGTCAATTGATGTGACATTTTCTTCATCATCATCTGAAGATAGTGTCCAAACTGAAGTGGTAAAAAGTGTGGTTGAGAATGTTCTAAAATCTGATAGTGACACTGCTGAGGAAGATGAATGTTTTCTGGATAAATACATTCCGAAACCAAAGTCCAAAAACAACTTAAATGAAGAACCTACTCTTGTCATGTACAAGATCTCGGGATCGGATAAGTTGTATTCGGATTCTGAGTTTCCTCTGGAGAATGTTAATGTGAACAAATTGAAAAATGTTTTCAAATTGATTGAAATTGATTTGTCTGAAGTAAAAGGATTAAATCAAACAAAGAGGCAAATGAATTTTGAAAAAGATAAAGCTTACTACAAGAAACCTGTTGTACCACCGCGTTTTTATAACAACAATCAAAACAGATGGTTGGGTGGTTATCATGGTGGTAAGAATTATCAAAGGAAAAATGCTCAAAACAGAAGGTTTTCTGAAAAAAAAAAGGTGTTTGTGAACGGTTCAAGTTCACTTTCTGATGAAGAATCTGAGATTTATTCAAAATCAAACAAAGAGTTCTTTGAGAAGAAGGCCTCACAGCCTCAGTCTGAAGGCACAAGTCGAGTAGTTGATACTCGTACATGTTTTAGATGCAACAAAGTTGGTCACATTGCAAGAAATTGCACCAACTTCAAGCCTAAGACTGAAGTTGTTGAGAGTCAAAAGAAGAAGGTTGATGCAAAAGGCAAAGCTCCAATGGTTGTTAAGAAAATTTTGAAAAATGAGAAAACAAAAGTCAAAATTGAACCTGTTAAGAAATTGGTAACTAAAAATGACAAATTCTATAAACGGGTTGCTTCATCTCAACAAACATGGAAGCCAAAAGTTGTTGAAAAACCAAAGGTTTCAGAGTTGGAAAAACAATCATCTTCTACCACACCGGTAAAGATGGATGTTCCTTTGGATTATTATGAAAAGTTGGAGAAACAATCTTCTACTCAACCAGAGAAGAAGAATGTTCAAAAGAAAGATCAATCAACCGGTCAACTTAAAATAGATAAGTTTTTCTTATACAAAAAGGTTGAGGTTGGATCTGAAGACAGTTTAAAAATGAATGACAAAAACTTTCCACCACTTTACATTGGAAAATCTCACATTAATGTCAAGTTACCCGAGTCAAAAGAGGCTTGGGTGGCAACAAAATCTCATTAAATGTTTGAAATTTGCCGGAGCTTCCTAGTTGGTAATTGTGAAGCATGAATCGGCATCTTTATTGAAATGTGTTTTTAAAATCAATTTGTGATATGTGCAGGAACTTCCGAGAGCTGTTTCACGATGGATTATGGATAGTGGAGCGTCTCGACATATGACAGGGAAGACTGCATTGTTGTACGATGTTAGAAATTTCAATGGTGGTTATGTGGGATTCGCAGGAAATCAAGGTGGTAGAATTGTTGGTGAAGGAACGTTATCCAATGGGATTGGTACGTCTGAAAGAGTTAACTACATTGCTGAGCTGGAGAATAATCTGCTGAGTATCTCGCAGATTTGTGACAGGATGTATACCACTCACTTCACAGACAAAGAATGTTTGATTTTGAAGCCAGGATTTGTTATCCCTGAAGAATGGATTATCATGAGGGCACCTAGAGTGAATGATCTGTACGTGTTGGACATGAGCGTAGCTACTACAACCACGGGTCAGGCTCATTGTTTTGTGTCTAGAGCAACGGAGAAAGAATCGCAGTTGTGGCATCGCAGGATGGGCCATATTCACTTGAGAAAAATGAATCACCTGGTGCATAATGATTTGGTTATGGGTGTTCATGTCAAAGGTTTTCATCTTGAAGGGGAGTGCATAAGTTGCATTAAAGGCAAGCAAAAGAAGAAATCACATCCTCAAAAAAAATTCAATTCAGTATCGAGACCTTTAGAGAGACTTCATATGGATCTTTTTGGTCTAGTGAACGTCAAAAGCATCACTGGTGATTACTATTGTCTGGTAGTAACAGATGACTACTCAAGGTTTTCATGGGTTTCATTTCTGAAGACGAAAGATGAGACGTTTGAAAGTTTGATGGCGTTGTTCAGGAAAATTGAAAACTTGTATCAAAGGCGTATCAAGAGAATCAGAAGCGACAATGGTACTGAGTTCAAGAACAGAAAGATGGAAGAATATTGTGATGAAAGAGGTATATTACATGAATTTAGTGCGCCTTACACTCCGTAGCAGAATGGAGTAGCTGAAAGAAAGAACAGGACGTTAATTGAAACGGCTAGGACAATGCTTGCTGATTCAAAGCTACTAGTTAATTTTTGGGCAGAAGCAGTATCCGCCGCATGCTATACACTCAACCGGGTTCTCACTGTAAAGAAATTCAATAAGACGTGTTTCGAATTGATCAATAACCGCAAGCCGAACCTGAAGTATTTAGAACCGTTTGGGTTTCCCTGCACTGTTCTAGAGCCTTTTGGAAAATTTGGTGCAAAGAGCATTGAAGGAATTTTCGTGGGATATCAAAGTCCATTGAAACGAGTCTTTGTTCCAAGCTTGAAGCGGATTATTGAAGCACACAATGTTGAGTGTCAAGGTTACACAATGCCACCGCAGAATCCTGGAGATTCATGGCATTTTCATTATGACACTTTGTGGGATTCGTTTGACATGGAAGAAGAAAAGGAGGAAGAAGAAGATTTCTTTGACGAGTTGGATATTCTGAGAGAGTATGAAGAATCGCAGGAAAGGTTCCCAGCTGAGTATTCAAGGCAACCACGACAAACTTCAAACGATGATGAAGCAGGTCCAAGCAATGCTGGTGAACATGATGATGTCCAACAAAATGAAGTTGCTCAAGATAATCAGACGGCACATAATGATAATCAAGAATCTGAGAACATGCCAATATTTGATCGTGGTGATTCAGATTCTGAGGGGGAGCAAATTCAGATCTCAAGTCAAACAAACCCAGTCAGTGAATAAGGTGTAAATCAGAATATCACAAATTTGGAAGGCATGGTAGATGTTTTAGGCGAGGTGATGCCAAGAACACTTTCATATCATCCAGAGGAGTTGATAATCGGAGAGTTGCAGTCAGGCGTCCGCACTAGAAGACAGCTTGATCAAGGGCTTACATGTTTTTATTCAAAAGTTGCTCCTTTACAAACTGACTTTTCACTAAGTTGTTTTATCTCGCAGGTTGAACCAAGGACTTACAAAGAGGCGCTTACTGAAGATTCTTGGGTCAATGCGATGCAGGAGGAACTGAGCCAATTCGAGAAGTTAGGTGTGTGGAAGTTAGTAGACTTGCCTAATGGTCAGAGGAAGATAAACACCAAGTGGGTGTTCAAGTGTAAGAGAGACGATAGAGGGGTTGTTGTTCGTAACAAAGCTCGACTCGTAGTCCAGGGTTTCAGTCAGCAGGAGGGTATAGATTTCACTGAAGTATATGCTCCGGTTGCTAGACTAGAAGCGATCAGAATCTTCCTGGCATTTGCATCTTGGAAAAATTTCAAAGTTTATCAGTTAGATGTAAAATCGGCGTTTCTCTATGGGAAGGTAAAAGAGGAGGTATATGTCAGTCAGCCACCGGGCTTTACCGATCCAATTCATAAAGACAAGGTCTACTTGCTAGACAAAGCGCTGTATGGTTTACACCAGGCCCCGAGAGCTTGGTACGAGACATTGTCTCAACACTTACTAGCCAACAGCTTTATCCGTGGAAAAGTGGATGCCACTCTCTTCACCAAAGAGGTCGACGGTCATCTTCTGATTGTTCAGATATACGTGGACGACATCATATTTGGGTCAACAAATGAAAATTTGTTCAAAGATTTTGAACAAGTTATGAAGAAAAAATTCGAAATGTCATCGATGGGTGAGATGAAATTTTTCTTGGGACTTCAAGTTGATCAACTGCCTAAGGGAATTTTCATACATCAAACGAAGTATGTCCATGATATCTTGGAGAAATTTGGGATGTCAGGTTCTACTCCAGCCTCCACCCCATTAGCGACGAATCATGGGATAAATCCTGATCTCATCGGAGAGAAGGTAGATGAAACGATGTATCGTTCTATGATCGGTTCGTTAATGTATTTGATAGCTTCAACACCCGATATTATGTACCCAACCTGCCTCGCAGCAAGATTTCAGTCTAACCCGAGAGCTTCGCATATGGTGATTGTGAAAAGGATATTACGCTACCTGAAAGGAACTCCATCATTGGGGTTGTGGTATCCAAGAGATGGCAATTTCACGCTCGAAGGGTATTCTGATTCAGATTTCGGATGCTGCAAAGTTAACGCTAAATCAACAACAGCGGGGTGCCAGTTTTTTGGACCACGTTTGGTCACCTGGTAATGCAAAAAGCAGACATCTGTGGCTTTATACACATGTGAAGCGGAGTATGTATCTGCTAGCAGCTGCTGCTCTCAGATCCTGTGGATCCAGCAACAGATGCGCGACTACGGTTTGCAATTTCTAAACACCCCTATCTTTGTTGATAATGAGGCAGCGATTAACATTACTAAAAATCCTGTTCATCACGCTTAAACCAAACACATTGAAATTCGTCATCACTTCATTCGCGATTGTTTCGAGAAGAAGTTGATACGAATTGAGAAAATCCACACTGACGATCAAAAAGCTGATTTACATACCAAAGCATTTGACAAAACACGTTTTCAATATTTTCTAAAACTGAATGGTATGAAGCTTTTATCGGTGTTGGAAGAGGTTCTTGGCGTTGATGAAGGAGACATTATAGATGATGTTGGGAAGCAATCTGCAATGGTTTGTCGATTTTTTACTTGTTTTGGTATTTAGGGGGAGAGTATAGTGTAATATTTTCAGAAAATACAAAAACATGAGATATTTTCAAAATCCAAAAACAATAGAAAACCAGAAAAGAGCTTGTGTAAAAAGGGAAAATGATAGTACATCGGCTTGACAGTCACGGTATGCTAAAGAAATGGAAAGTTTAAATGCGTTAAACAGTCTCGCTGATGATGTGCCGATAGGTTTTTACACATTTAGTAGGTTTGTTCGGGATATAAACCTAAATCTTTACTTACTTATTTCATGGGGAACACTACTTGGATATATAGGTAACCCCTGAAATCTTGTTTGAAAGATCCCTCTTTCTGAGATACTAGGTCTTTATACTCAGTGATATCTGGGGTATTATCTTGGGACTTCTGATTTTTCGGAAGCAATGGCCTAGTCCCCGGAGAATACTTTATCGCATGCTTGAAATATAGCGCCGCCCTCAGCATATATGATAAGACAATAAAATTGCTAATCAATGCTGTTGTAACAAAAGATCCTCTAAAGGGGACACACCCAAGTCGAACCGTCATCTCTCTGCTGAACGGAAGTTCTGACCTGAGCCTCATGGTTTCGTACTATTACTTAATTTATTCCCCTTACAGATATCATATGTGGTATACTCACCTGTAAGACTGAATATTGGGATCTGGATATGGGAGTATATTCAAGAGGTGGGACACACGTATAAGTTTAAGTCTCTAAAACACTAAATCCATATCCTGGACAGATTGAAAACTGTGTGAGAATTTAAGTGGATCAGTATATCGACAATCTAAGCAAATTGTTTAATTCTAAGTATGTAACTGAAGCTTAACGGTATTTGTGACTTGTCGAATAGCTGATATGATTCCCTAACATGCTAACCAAAAATATGTTTGTAAATAGTTTACATTTACTGTATTTCAGTTCTGCATTTCATTTCTAGTTTAGAAGCTTTATTAAAAATCCAAAAAGATTTTACATTTCTGCTTTATTTTTGACAAACCAAAGTGGAAAGCTGATCTTCATATTCGAATTGAAGCAGATGCAGGAAGTTTCTGGGCTGGATGATGAGTTTGGAGCTAAAACATGATAAATTGAGAAGATGGAAAGTTAAAACAAGTTCATTAACTTGAAACTTGTAATTTTCAGAAAATTTTTTGAAAATTGAACTAAATGTCAGTGTGAATTATCTCTAATCAACCAAGGTCATTAAGTTGGACTTGGTAGATAAATTGAGTAATCAGGGTCATTAACTTGGACCTGAATACTTAAGTGGATTTCTAACACTGATAAGTCTGTTAAATGAG
>JARYGA010053340.1:0-42414 GCA_030545235.1 Helianthus tuberosus
TTTTAACCGATTCTAACTCATTTTTGATGTAGAGGTAGTTAACTGGAATGGTTATTATTGTGTACTTTTTTTAAGAAATTGTGTTGTTTTATGAAGAGTGATATTTTCTCTTATTATATGACAATGTATGTGTTAGAACTTTTGTATTCAGGTTTAACTATTCCTTTGTAGTTGTGTGTCTTATTTTATCTTATTGTATATCATTAAATGCTGTCTTTATGAAAGATTTTAGGTTAATAAGTTGTTGTAGTCTTTCTTGCATGTTCTCCTACAAAGATGGTAAGGTAAACTGCTGTGTTGATTTCAAAATGTTTGTAGAAAGGTCAATATTTGCTAACATCAGCAGTTGTTTAAGATTGTGCTAATACAATGTTAAACTGATTTCATTAACAGTTTTTTTTATAAGTTACGTGGTTGGTTAGTCTTATTTTATCACCCGATTTTGTATGAAAAGGGTTGTATACATTGTGTTTATATATAAACATTTACAGATCAAATTGTCTCAATTGTATTTCATTTATTATATTTTATATTGTAGCCCCGTAGATTATAAAATGGAAAAGCTTGGGTTTGCATTGATCGTCGATGAAATATTAACAAGGCTCCCTGCCAAAGCTATTGGTTGTTTGAAATGTGTTTGCAAAGATTTCCGTAAGGAACTGTCAACTCATTTTTTTGAGATGATGCATTCTTGTCGAATTGGAAATTCACATAAGAAATATGTCTCCTTGCGAGGTATGTCAATTGTTGTTGACAACGTAATAGGTGGGAATTTGGATGTGTTTACAAGCAAACAGATCACTTTTCCTGGCAATGTTGACCCTATATTCTTAAGTATTCTAGCGTCGCTTAATGGGCTGTTGTTAGTGTCTTTTAAAGCGAGAAGCTGTGAGCTGATCCTTTGGAATCCAACAACCAGGTGCCATAAGTTGTTGTCTGTCTCAGACTTTTCTCAGCGGAATGTTCAAAACTGTGATACAGGTGGAATGTATTTTGATGAAACCAATGATCTTAAAGTGCTTCACATCAAATATCATTTGTTGAATAATGTTTTTACTGCTCGTGTTTATTCACGACGTCGTGAGACGTGGAGAGAAATAGATTTCTTGAGGGGAGGTAATTTCGGTGGTCGGGGTTATTCTATGTCTTCCGGAATTTATTCTGGCAAATCCATATATTTCGTGTGTTCAAGAAGTTGGTATCCTGGCCCTTTCGAGAGGTATATAGTTGCTTTCAATGTTATTTCCGAAACTTTTAGAAGCATTCGTTTTCCTGAAAGTTTGGAAGTTACTCCTTGGTCAGGAAAATTTCTGAGCATTGCAAAGAAGCTCCATTTTATTGTTGTTGAAGGGTCTCCCGAGTTATCTGTTGGTTTGTACAAAGTTGAAGATGAAGCCTTCATCAAGATGTTTTCTATCCATAATATTCATATTATTAGTTATGAACAAAGTTTCCGTTGGTCTACTATATTTCAAAACAACAAGTGGTTGCTTAGAAACGTTTGGATTCGTCCTGTTGAAGCTAAGATGAGCAATGAAGTTTTTAATTACCTTCAACATCTTGATTCCTACATTGGTGTGGGACAAGCATTATTTATCGAGACCGTTGTTTCGCCGATTGATTAGAAATTATTATGCTATATTATAGGGAATGGTGGTCGTTTTTTCGAATTTTGTTTATTATTTCAAGTAGTTCCTCATGTATAAGTGTATTAACAGTTGTCTGCATGGATATTTATTTCCGATTGGTGTTATTTAATCATATATTATTTCGAACTTTTAATATTTTCAGTTTAATTTGTTTTACTATATATTCAGGTGAAGAATGCTACAAACCTGATATCATCAATTCCTTTTTTTTGTATATGTGTCATGTATGTTTATCATTTAGTACAACTCATGAATGTGTGCTAAAAGGCAGTTGTAAAAATAGATGGTATGTTTATCATTTGATTCTATCCTTCTTTTGTATAATATTGTGTTATTATATTAAATGAAATCTTTAATATGTGTGATTTTAATATATGGTATGTACTAGCGGTTTATAATCCAGGATTTTAGGTTAATAAGTTGTTGTAGTCTTTCTTGCATGTTGTCCTACAAAGATGGTAAGGTAAACTGCTATGTTCATTTGTTAATAAACCTCCCTTAACCGATCCTAACTCAAATTTAATGTAGAGGTAGTTATCTGGAATGGTTATTATTGTGTAATTTTTTAAGAAATTGTGTTATTTTATGAAGAGTGATTTTTTCTCTTATTATATGACAATGTATGTATTAGAACTTTTGTATTCAGGTTTAACTATTCTTTTGTAGTTGTGTGTCTTATTTTATCTTATTGTATAACATTAAATGCTGTGTTTGATGTGTAATAAATCTTTTGTGGCAGAGAAATGAATAAATTCCCTTTATTGGATTATAAGCTAAGTATCCGGAGTGTTTATGATTGTGTGTTTATATAGTATTGTGTTTTTTATTTTATATGGTATTATGATTGTGTTTTTTCTATATTATTGTTTTTTTATTTTACATGCTATACTTTATGTATTATTTGTTTTACATCATGGTATGTATTAGCGGTTTACTACTTACTTATGTGCTGTCGCCCATGTTCCTACAAATCTGGTGTCATCAACTGCTTTTTATGGTGTATAAATATCGTATTACTTGATTATTTAATAAACATATCATATTCGATTATGTCCAGTTTTATTCGCAAGGTTTGTTTAGTTCATATTCTTTCTGTTTTGAAAACAAGTGCATTGCATTATGTGATAATTGTCTGCATTGTTTTTGTATTACATTCTGAGTTACTGACAGTAAAGTTGATGCATTACTGCTTTCTAATTCTATCGGGTTGCAGGCGGTTATGGATGATTTTCTAAAGAATGTTGTTTTTAGTAACATCGATGATGTGTGGGAAATTAGTGAGGTAATCATAGACCATTTCAAGTTTCGTATTTCAATATTTACATTAGATGTAAGTGGATATATTTATATTTTTTACAGCCACGATCTGTTATCATACTGGGTACCGTAAAGGAAATATCCAAGGAGGTTGGTTGGTTTTCTTTGAAGTGTTCTAATTGTTTAAATGAGGCTTGTACAAAAAACATGGGTTTAACTAAATCTGACGGAGGTTGTGATGAAGACCAACATACGTTGTATGTGTGCACTAATGAATTTTGTCGAAAAAATGTTATTGATGAACCGGTTTTAAGGTATTGTTATTATTCTGTTGTTATTTACGTTGTCATTTTGTCATTGTAACTTTTTTCATCACTTACCTTATTTTCGTTTATGTAATTCGTTTTAATTCAAATTAAGTTGTTATGTTATCAATTAGATTGAAGGTTCGTGTTGAGGATAGCAGTGGTGATGTATCTCTTATTTTGTTTCATAATACGGCTAACCATGTTATCGAGAAGTCTGCAAAACAGTTGATTCAAGATAACATAATGGTAGTATATATTTAGTTTCTATATCTCAATTTATATATTTTTTGTAAGCTAACTTTTTGGTTATATATCCTGTCTTTTATGTTTTCAGGATGATGGTACTGTGCGATTTCCAAACGAATTAAAAACTTTGGTGGATAAATTGTTTGCATTCAAGATTGAAGTCAGCGAGACTAACTTGACATATTGTGATGAAGAATACGAGATTCAAAGAATAACTGACGATGAATCAGTTGTTGATCTGGTTAAACAAATGTCTGGGATTAGTCAGGTACTATGAACTTTTAACTGAAGTATTATAGTTGTCTTTAGTAGTTTAGTTAATAAACTTTTTCAATCTTGGTTTAGAGCTGTATGGCTGATGATAAGAAGAATGGTACTCCAATTTCGCTTGTGATGAGTTGCGATGGTGATTCAATTGATAAAAAACATGTTCAATGGTTTGTAAAGATACGACGTCTAAGCATAAACTGCTTGATCTTTACAATTTGGATGTCATTTCGAACTCGAGCATCTGTGAAAGTACAAGTAATAATATTGTGGAGACCGTGAAAGATGTTGGTAAGAAAGAGATTAAGTTTACCCATTTTAATGAGTGAGATGTAGTTTCTTTTGTTTGTTGCATTTTAGAGCGATGGTTTTTATGTTTTGTGTTTGTTCAATGTTTTTTTTTCTGGACATAAACTTTCTCTTTTGTTTTTTTATTCACGTATGTTTTGATGCTGTTCAGCTTTCTTATGTGTGAGTATCTGAAGTTCAGTTTACGTATTGGTTGTTAATAATAACATGCTACATTAGTTAAGTTGTATATAGAAAAACTTATAAGAGGAACATAAATATAACCATCATTCATTGACAAAACTACACATAATAACAAAATTTGTCAATACATTAGATGTGGAATCATGTTGGTCGTTAAGTATGAGATCAAAAAGCAAAAACATAAGGAAGATGTCCTACTATCATGGAAAGAAACCCCATACCAACAACTACATGCACATCAATCAAACTAATTTGCATTCAGTCTAATAAGCCAGAAATTTAGTAAGAGCTTGCTTTCCTTGGTTGGTTTTTGCTATGTATTGGTCAGCTAAGCTGTTTGCTTTATCAAGAAGATCCTCTGTCTCCCTTTCTTCATCAGACAGAAGCAATCCAGCAATGTACTGTTCATGTGAAGGTGGGTTGCTCATGATCTTCATTTTCATCTTCTTATTCTCCCGTAGTTGCTGTTGAAGTAGTCGTGTTATGTCAATCAAGCTGTCTCTGATCTCTCTTTCTGTGTCTTCATGTTGACCTTTGAATCCTTCATAGATATCCCTTTTAACTTGGGACAGTTCAGACCAACCTTTGGAGTTTGATGTATCCATTGTAGTTAGAACAGATAAGAGTTGAGTGAAGTTAGAGAGTCGTTGAAGAGGTTAGAAAAGGATGTAGTTAGGAGGTATTATATATAATAGGATTAACAACTTGTGTTAAAGAAGAGTAATGATTTGTTATTGGCATCCGAGCTAAGATGCAATGATGATTTATTGAAATGGTCTTTTCATTTGCAGTTGAGTCTTTTCAAGTAATTAATGTAAAGTGGTTTAGAAGAATATAATAAGATATAAATATATAAATTGTGTTTTTCCAAAGTCCGTTATTTTTTTAGTCTAGAGAACTTACATGATATATTTTAGTTGTGTATATATTCTAAATTATAGTTGTTTTTTTTCTTTTTTTTTCTTTTTCATATGCATTGTGTTATACGCAAGCCAATTGTTTGTTATGGTATGATGTTGTGTTTTTTCTTATAATTTTTTTTTGTTCTACTTCATTGTGTGTTTTATTGTGTGAGTTGAGTGAAGATAAACAAAGGTTGAAAAGATGATAAAAAAAGATGTAGTTAGGAGAAGTATTATATATAATAGGATTTAATATTGGGTGAAATGATTACTATTGAATTTACGTTGGACTAAGGGTTATATGCAATTATCGAGTATGAAATGGTCTTTTTCATTAACAGTTTAGTTGTTTGATAATACTCTATGTAAGGCGGGTTTTTTTTTTGTTAATATATTGTTGGTTTTTATATTCAAAACTTATTAAGTCAAGTGCTGTGTTTTTTATTTGTGACGTGGTAGCTTAGGAGTTACTACAATAATTGAAGTCTTTTACTAAGTAGAGTCCCAGTTAAGGCAGTTTCTTACGCTTATTTGTGTATTTACTTTATGTATAATTTTATCTTTTTAATGTTGGTTATAGCATGTCAGACATTGGAATCAAAGTTGTTGTTTCTGAAATACTATCCAGACTCCCAGTTAAGGCAATCAGTCATTTCAAATGTGTTTGTAAACAATGGCGTGATGAGTTATCAAGTTGTCAGTTTGCTGCTTTGCATTCTAGCCGGATTGGTAGTTTAAAATGTCGGAAACGAATCACCATTCAACCTCTATCAATATTTATTGATAACATAGTGGATGGACGGGTAGACATTGGTGAAAGGAAAACTATTTGTTTCCCTGGTAAAAGTCGGCCTTTGTTGTTACATATTATTTCTATTGTTGGTGGGCTTTTATTAGTTTGCAACGAAAGGCCTTCATATCAGATGATGCTTTGGAATCCAACTACTATGAGTTTCAAAATTTTGTTCGATGAGCACTCTGATCGTATATATGATTGGCAATCGGATGCAGCTGGTATGTATTTTGATACATCCTCCGATCTTAAAATATTACACATTAAACGTCGCCATAATTATGATCTTGCTCGTGTTTATTCACGACGACTCAGCACTTGGAGAAATGTAGATTTTTTATTGGGAAAAAATATGCAGCGGGGTGTTATATTTGGTCTGTTGGCTCTTTTGTGAACAATACCTTATATTTCACTGTTAAACAAGTGAGGGTACGGGGTGACATTCATATAATTGGTTTTGATGTAATTACTGAATCGTTTAAGAGGTTCCCTTTTCCCCCAGTTAATGACCTGTATGTTTATGATGGACATTTTCTCACTGTTAACAATAAGCTTCATATGTTTGTTGTTGAAATCTGGCCTAATGTTAATGCGAGTCTTTTCAAATATCAAGATAATTTATGGTCTATGGTGTCGTCTTTTCCAAATGTTGAAACATTCTCATTTGTGGAATGGTGTGGAGCATCGGATGTGGCAAACGGCAAATTGATTTTGCTCCCCAAATTTGGGAATATTGCTGAAGTATACATGAGTGTACAAGATTTTGAATACCTTCAACATGTTGATTCGTTTTGTTGGCTTAAAGGAGCATTATTTGGTCGTAAAGGAGCATTATTTTTAGAGACTGTTGATTCAGCTATTGGGTAGTACTATTATCTTGTATTTTTATTTGCTGTTATATTGTTAGCAATTCTGTTTATTGTGTTTATTATTTTAAAAAAGTGTTTCATTTTTATTTAGTTTTATTTTTCTATTGTTATTGGGATCATTTTTGGGACTCCATTGTAGTATTAATTGTGGTTGGCTATTTTTATTTGTTTTGAATATGTATTACTTATCATTTGTTTGATGCTTTATGCAAAAGTACACACATTGGTAAACCAATATATATTTTTTAAACCATCACACTTATAGACATGTTTACATATTAAACTACCATTGGCATCAAATGCAGTTTTTTACTGCTATTGGGATATAGTAGTTGATATATGTTTGAGTGGTCTATATTTTGTGGTGATTATTACAGTGGTCTATAGCAGATGGTATATGTTACGTTAACATGTTAGTTCATACAAAATTATTTATTTGTTTGCAAGGACATATTCGGTTTGAAACAATATGATAAACAACAATGCAAGTAGAGCAGCGATGATTATCATTGTGTACGGGTATTACCATTACAAAATACATTGTTTTTGAAGTTTAGGGAAAGTGTTATAAGCCTTGATGATTAACGACGGTTAATTTAAACAAAAAAAACTACCACCAACCATACTGCATATTAGTTGTTGCAAAAAGAAGTCAAGTTGGTTCTGAATCTGCTTCTGGCTGGGTGAATTAATTTAACCTGCAAACGTTTGAAAGTAATATCATACCTTCATCTTCTAAGATCTTGAAAGTGCACTTATCTCCATAAGATATATCATTCTCTGCCATAAATTCCAGCCATTCATTCACCAGGTATTCCTTTCGCGCTCTACGTGAATGATTTTTGACTCCCAGGTTATAACAACTTCCTTCTTGATTTTTTATTATCAAAGTGCGTGTCTGAGTAATTTTCTTCTTTTTAACAACTTCATCTGGGATGAACTGTTTTTCAAGTAGTATAATAAACAATGTTAGTATATGGAATAGTTGGTTAGAATTCAATGCATATAAGTCAACTGTGATTATAGTTAAAAATTGTATCGGATATCTTACGAATTTCTCTGTGGCAGTCTTTTCAAATGTGCTGTTGTCTGCTGTAGATGATGGTGCTTTGTTGTGGCATCCTTGGTTATACGTGTGCGCTTCTTTTTCTTCAACAGGTTCTTTTTTTGGGATTATAAATTCACTTCCATCAGGATGGAAAACAGTCATCGTCAGCTTTGGTTTTTGAATTATGTCAAATACGAGAATGTAGCCGAATTTTAGATGCATGTCTTTTATAACATTCATCCATCCATCTGTCAAATAGTATCGTCTTCCTCTTTTCTCTATCTTTATTTCCCATGTATGTCCTTCACCTGCAGATAGTTGTATTGACATGTTTGGGGGCTTATTTTTCATATTGTCTTTGAGAAAGTTTTTAGGGAGCCTCTGCAATAATTATATTAGACAGATGAGATGCAGTTATTTGTTATGTAAATTATAATACATTTGTGGTTTTAAGTTATTTTGGGAGTTCATGGTTGAGAGTGTACAATGTGTTTCTCCGTTTGTTTGGATATTGCATCGCAGAATGATGGTCCCAGTCGGCGTGAATCTTTAAAGGCTTTGATTTTGTATTTGCATTCACTGTGAGCTTCAAATACTATCAAACAAACATCATCAAGCCCTAAATCATCAACAATATTTTTCCAGCCATCTGTAAAGTAGTATACTCTGTTTATTTTCCTGATGTTGACGTTCCAATGATGCCCGTTATCTGCCTGTATACAAATTTTGCTTTTGTTTTATAGTTCTTTGTCATGAAAGAACCCAATTGATGGAGGTAGTGGCTGAAAGATTTACGATATAAGTGTGTGAAAGATAAAGAAAACCAGTAAGCAATTATTTATATTTTATTGTATTCTCATAGGATGTGTACCAGTCGAGAACGTGATGATTGTTTTAACACTACGCAGAAAGATGATGCCATTTGCAGACTGCAATCCCAAATGCACGCAAAGTCATATCGTTTTATAAGATATATGTTGTAGTTGTTATAGTCAGCTAATAAAATGTAATGCTATAAACTAATTTTTTTTGATATATTATGTTGTGACAATTAAACAAGTGTTACTACTGTCAATGTGTTTTGCACTACTATGTTAAGCGCTACGGATGTCCTTATGCATTGTTACTTGATATGTCATATATCACATCGTATTTTATCAAATGTTTAAAGTTTATATCATTTTCAAGTCTATGAATATCCTTATTATTCAAAATGTTCAGCTCAGCAAATTCTAACTGTATGCAATAGTTATCTAAAGTTTATTCCTTTTAGTTTGTGGCTATGTTATCAGTTATCAGTAAAAGTAATTCATCCATACATCCATGGTTAAGACATATCTTATCAGCTATCACTAATAGTAGTACAAAGATACATCCATGTTTAAGGCTTGTATTGTTAAGGGTTCGTAAAGGCATACTTGATTCAATGGTAAGGGCATGACAGGTTTTAAAAAATACAAGAGTGTTAATGATGTATTAGAGATATATGTTCTTTAATGACGGATAAAAGTGGCTATAGTTTTTGACATTAAACATTGCATGTATAGGTCAAAAAACCAGTAAACACAAGGTTGTCATAAACAAAGAAAACCATATCATAAATCATTCTAGCAATAAAATCAACAAATATCGAAAACCTAATCTATCATAAAACACTCAACCACACATCCAAAATATGAGAATCAGAGTGCAATATACAAAAAAAAAATTAGATCCCTATATCCAAAAAAAAAATAAAAATAAACGAAAACCAAACCTAAATACGGAACAAAATATCAAAAAAACTATAATTGGAGTAGAATCTTCACATATATGACAAAGATAATGACATAAAATACATGAACTTCATACAATTGATACAAAATCTTACAAATCTTACAAAAAAAAAAAAACATATACGGTAACTATAGCTTCTCGGGGAAAAATCAACTGATGCAGATTGTGAAGATAATCCTCACTTAATAGATGAAGATAATTAGAAGTAAACCATGATCATCATCCAAATCATAAAAATCTTGAAAGACAAACATATAAGGTAACCATACCTTCTCGGAGAAAAATCAAGTGACGAAGATTGTGGAGATAACCAGGTTTAAGAGAAGAAATGTTTCTCTTGTGTCGGAAATGAAGATTTGATCGATTGAAGATATGAGATATGCAGTGTAGATTTGGTGATGATCAAAGGTTTTGTGGGGAAACGTGAAGAAGATGTGGGGAGTGTGAGAGATGAACAAATATTTAGAAGACTTTTATAGGATCCGAAATAATGGGTCGGATTTTTAGTCCGGATGATCCATTCCATGTTAAAAGATTGAGAAGGGAGTTTTGGAGCCAAAAACCATATTTGATGCCACATCAGCCCAACTTATTTTCAAATATGGTAGATATATTATATATATATATATATATAATATAAGATATAAGATAATATAATTCTTAATGAAATATTTTGGGAATTTCCTGTATAAATTTTTAAAGTTATATTTGTTTTTAGTTAATTTTTATTTCCAGCCTTTTAGTTTGTTCATTTATGCCAATTTAGACCAAACTTCAAGTTTTTATCATTTTTGTCCCTGTCATTCTTGAAAGATGCCAACTTTGTCCAAAAAATTTAAGGTTGAATCAAATGATACAATTTTCAAGTTTGACCTGAACTGTAATAATTGGTCAAACTGTAATGACGATGAATAAAAGGGGGTTTGTAAATGTAACTGTTAAAATGAAGGAAATAAACGGTACAAGTAGAGTTTTCTGAATGGGACTACTAAAAAGAGAAGTAAATAAATGATGATGTGAGAGAGAGACGATGTAAATGGGGGAAAGTCTTGATCTTATGAATATGTTGTAGGGATCTTAAATAGTGTTGGTTATTTTTTTAACAAATTTAAATTAGGTTAATTTTTTATCTTTTCTTTATTATTTAAAAATTATTAAATGGATGGCATTATGGTTTGAAAATTTGAGATAATCATTTTGAAATTTGTGTCTTAGACGTGGTGAGTTTGACTTTGTCGTGCCAGACTTTATCGCTATTTTTTAGATAAAAATAATGTTACATTAGATTGTTTTATCCATTTAATATTAAATTATGGTAATTTTGTACGTTGTTGTGCTTTTATAAATTGTTGATAATATATTCTTATGATGTTTTTGTTAATGGTTGTTGGTATATACTTACAACTAATATATAATATATAAAGTAAGAGATATACGTTAATTAAAATTATATAAATTAAATGGTAATAAAGTGGTAATTTAACAACAATTATTTGTATTTATTCTGAACATGATATCATGTTAAATATAGCTAGATTCATATAACACAATGTTCTGATAGTGAGACTACGATCTACTATAGTAAGTATTTTATTTTAGATAGAATGGATTGTGTTTTAATGAAAGCTTTTGATTTTGATGGTATAACATTGTGTGTTTTTTTTGTGTCTTTTGTTTTTGTTAATATAATTGTGTTTTTTATATTCAGACGCATTAAAAGTTATTACATCAACAGCTGTATATTTTTTATATGCAACACGGGAGTATATATAGTAGTTACGGGTAAATGAGCTTTTGTGCGTAAAATTTTTGATAATGAATAGAAATATTACATGTTAACAAGAGGTATAGTCTAGAACTATCTAAATCCCATTGGCTTTCAAAAATCGGATAACATGGGCCTTGAAAGTGTCAACCTTATTAGGTGCAATATAGGTTTTAAAGGAGATAAAAGAATAGGTCCATCTCACACCAATCATTGAGTGAGCATTGGGTTCATCTGGTTTAACATAAGAGGGAAAAATGGGCTGGCAGCTGATGCCAAACGACAGTCCAAATCCCTATATGTAAGAATCTTTGTGTAACTAATAGATGAAGTGTTATTTTATTTATTAGAAGATTAAATAAAACAAGGTATACCTTATTAAAAGTAGTCTTTATATCCTCTCCAGTATGTATGATTTCTATCAATATGGTTACTTAGACTGGAGGGTATGGGGGCCGGCCTTGCCTTGGCGAGCCCCGGCGCCGGTCACCCACACCGTCCCCTGATGATTGTCCTGGTTTCTCAGTCGCTTAAAGACGTCATTGACGGGCCTCTTTTTCTCTCCTCTCTCTTTATTCTCTCTCCTCTCTATCTCTCTCTCTCTCTCTCTGTAAAATCAAATCAGTTTATTTTTTCTTAAGTGTTTTTATAAATAGTGTGGGAGCCCATCATCCACCCCCTTGGTCCATCCTGCTTAGGTCCATCCTCACTCCCGATGACGTGGTGTCCTACGTCAATATCTCATTCTTTTGAATAACAGGTATGATGTCTATAAATTCTTTGGTTTTTTGTTCTAATTAGTGAATTATGTTTTGGTGATATTGTTAGTTATTGCTTATTTTTCGTGAGTACTTAGTGTGTTGTATATAGGATGATGAATGAGAATAAGAATGAAGTTTCAATAATTTTTTTTTTCTATATTTAAAAAAAATGAATATATATTTAAATAATTATGTTTTTTTATGCATGTTATATTTGGGTTCGGTTTATTAAGTGGTACTATTTTTTGTAATAAGATTTGTAATAAGATTAAATATTCATTTAACTGGTATTCAGTGTGGGGGGGCAAAAAGGTAATTTCTTATTATTGTTTTGAGATTATCTGTATAATAGTCAAGAAAAGGGAAAACGATGAACATTCGGTTTTAACGGAAACTTAGGGCTCGAAGTTATACAATTTGCGATTGTGTTTGTTGCTTTGTGTACTAATCTTAATAATTTGGAACTACATTTGCAATGGCGTCTACTGCAAACATTGACTTGCGATTTACAAGTAAGTTGTTGTGATGGTGTTGTTGATTGCTATTTTCATTGTGTTTTGATTTTATAAGTCTGTTGGTTAAATAGGTAAGAAATCGTCAAGAAATTTCAGTGAAGATGGAGTAGGTGATACTGTTAGAGGAAGTAAACGTCAAGAGGTTGAAGTGGAAATTGCAAAGAAACATATAAGTGGAAATAGAAAGAAGTCATTCTGTACAAGCAAATCTAAGAGATTCGTAAGCAGAGGTAAATGCGTTTCATTTATTTTTGTTATGGTTTATATCTTATTTTTTTATTTTTAATGTTTAAACAAAAGTTGTACAAGTATATTGTGTTTTTAGATTTGTGATTTTGTTTGGAATATTGTTTCTACAAGTCGGTTAGTTTTTGTATAACTATAATGTGTATGTAGATGTTTGTTTTTGTTGTATAAAGTTGTGTTATATCCATTTTTTGTTGTTAAAATCGAGTTATATCCACTATGTTTTTTATATTAATTATGCTTTTTTTTAATATTATGGTTTTGGAAATTATTGTGTTTGCGTATGTTTCTTGATTATTTGCAGTATCTTGGTACATGTTGTGTTTTTTTACGTATGTGGTAAGCTATAGGATTGTGTTTTTGTATTTATATTGTATGTTGAATATTATGTGTTGTTTTACAACATTGTAATGTTATACTTCCTGATAGTATTTTGTTAAAATTGGCAGAATAAGTTGGAGAAATGTAATCAAACTCGGGTGTATCAAGTTTAAAATCATCAAATCAAGTATAGTTGTGCTTTCTGATTGTGATGACTAGATAATAATAAAAAACAGGTTGATAAATATAACACAATGTTTAAATTGTAACACTGTGATATATTAACAAGTCAATGTTGTATTGTATGTTGTAGTTATTAGATAATGTCAATAGTAGGATTAAATAACGTTTTACAATTAATATTTTTTATGTGTTTTGTTTCTAATAAAATGTGGAGAGACATGAAGGATCTTTGTTTCGTGCTGTTGTGAAACAAAAGAGTGAAGGTATGTTATAGATCAATTTAAAATGATTAAATATAATATACATTTTTTTCCCTTCATAGTTTATTATTTTATTTGATATGCTGCTGCAGTTTTACAGGCAGGCTGTGGTGATGCTGATGATAATGATGATGTTGATTTTGTTAATCCTGCTGTATCAAAAGAAAAAAACCAGGTATTTATTTAAACATGAAAATCTTAGTTGTAGTTTGTTTCTAAAATTCGTTAAGTTATATAATAGTTGATGATACCTTACCAAAGAAGAGACGTCGAAAGGACCAACCTGAGGAATCAAATCACCATGAATGTCAAATGTTTTTCCCATATACTGGTGAGAAGATTTTACCAAGATGTTCACCAAGCACTCTATATGATTGGATGTTAGATTTTAATGACAAGCAAAAGAACGTTGTAAGAGATATTGGTTTTGGTCCTATTCTAAATCTGAAGATTCAGCATGTTCCTACCAGCTTGGGACTTTGGTTGGCTAAGAACTATGATGATTCAACAAGAATATTAAATCTTGGATCTCAGTCATTAAAGTTAAGTCCAGAATTGGTTCACAAGGTATTGGGAATTCCGAACGGATCAAGAATGATAACAGAGAACAATAGGCCAAACATAAAAAGTCCTGTTGTTAAATTGTGGAGAAGTCAATTCCCAACAGGCTTCACCAGGTTTCTTATACAAGAAACACAAACTTATTTGGATAGGCGATGCAAGAGAGAACGCAATGATTGTGGAATGTTGTTTGTTCTTAACTTTTTGGTGTTGATGTTTACACATCTAGGCGAAGGAACGAAAAGTGGCACTGTCAACCAAAGATTTTTGCCATTAATAACAAAGGATGTTGACATAAAAGAACTGGGTTGGTGTGATTACATGTTAACTTTGTTAGACAGAGCGAGAAAAGGCTGGCACCCTGCTCAAGTTTTTAATGGGCCTCTGTTTTTGCTTGCGGTAAGATCATAAGTAAAATATTAATTTGTCATTTGTGGCATTTATCCAAACAAAACCGAGTGACAAATATTTTTTTGTTTACAGCTTATCTATGCAGATCATACAAGCAAGTTGCATGATGTACGTGTTAAGCGTAAAGGTTTGTTTGTTATAGAATATATTGAAGAGTGTACATTATGCAAACTGGAGGACATAAAGAATAAAGGACTGAAGTCTGAGAAAAGAAGAAAGAAAGGTACTTCAAAGTCTACAACAGGATTAAAGACCAAAAAATCAAATGAAAGTGAGGTGCGTCAATGTTCTTCAACTGGTGAACCCATGCATGAAAATGTGGAACAGCAAGTCGATGCTGACGAGGGCAAAGACAATGATGGTGCTGGTGTTGATGAGGATTTGATTCATGAAGATATACATGGAGAGGATGAAAGGCAAGTGGATGATGATGAGTGTAGAGACAATGATCGTTATACTCGAAATATACATTCGAATAGGCGGGATGAGAATGCAGATGTTGGCAGGGAATCAAACATTCCCGTGGCAGAAGAACGAACGGAGGAAGCAGAATCGGTAAGACACAAAAACATATAGTATTTCACTCTGAATATATGATATATGTATATATATATATATATATAGTTTTTATCATCTTTTATTGTTCATATTGAAACAGGTTTTTGTCAGAAATTTGACTGTAGAAATTGAAAAGGCAAAAGAGTCTTTGAAGAATGTAGAGACATTGCTGAATGAGGGGTTTACGTGCTATGCAGATAATCAGGTGATTAAAGAAGTTAAAGCTCAATTGGATCCGTTGATTTCATTTGCAAAAAATGCAGGTTTTATGAGCAGAGATCCAGATTCATCTCCAAAAGATGATATTGAAATACAGAGTAAGGGAGAAAAGAAGACTCAAAGTCAAGAGACGAAAACTGATTGTAATACGGGTGTAAATGTAAATTCAGTTGAAAACATGGAAATTGTGCATTCAGATGAAAAGGATGAAGAAAATGTAGTTGATTCTACGGATGAGACTTTGGTGCCAGGATCACCTTACATTAACCGGGTGGTGGAATTGAGTGAAAAGTTGACATTTGTAGAGAAAATTTATTCTGATTGGATTTTCTCTGCCAGAGGATTTGAAATGTATGTGTTTTAACTTCTTTTATTATAATGTACTATGATTATAAGTTGATTGATGTTTTAACTCGTATTCATTGTAGGGACGTTGTTTTTCAAATTGAAGGTCAGCCAGATTCAGGTCTAACAAGGATAGTGCTAGAAACATTGAGTCATGACGAGTATGTCCATTTTGCTATTGTTAATGTGTGGGCCAGAATCTTAAATCACAAGGAGAAGTTTAAGGCTGATGACAAAATTAAGCGATTGTTTTGTACATATCAGATGCTGGTAAGTAAATAACATAAGTGAATTGTTTATTTATTTATTTTAGTAACGTTATTATAACTGATACACAGGATGGTGACACATATGGTTCAAGCTATGAGATGATGCAAGCTGAATTTTTTGGAAATATGATTAAAGTTTTAAAAGAAGAACAAGTAGCATCGTTGAAAGAAGTTGATCTTTTATTCATACCTGTTTTGCAATCTGATCACTTCTACTTGGTATGCTTTCATTTGAAAAAGTGCCAAATAGCTGTGATTGATAACAACAGTCTATATGATGATAGATCTGACTTAAAATACCGAGGCTGGCCAGAAAATTTGGTACATTCCTTGACATTTAAAAAACACAATCATATGTAAAAGATAATTTTTTATATTTATTATCGTTATATTGCAGAGGCATTTAGTAGCAGATTTTATGTTAAGTCAAGGTGTTGTGGGTGGACGTAAGATGCACAAAGCTCAGATAAGTCGACTAGAAATGCCGTGGAGAACCGTAGACAACAAAGTTGATTGTGGTATATTTTTAATGAGATATATGGAGTCATTCGAAGGGAGTTCTTTACGACGTTGGCGATGTGGGTTTGTGAAAGAAGTAGATTGTGGGCAGAAAGAACAATTAGATGAATTAAGATGCAAATATGCAACCAAAATATTGTTGCATTATCTTAATGCTCGAAGGGAGTTTGTGTATAATGATAGTGAAGCTTACGTTGTGCTGGACGCAATTGAAAGGAATAGGTTGAAAGAGCAAGCACGAGGAAGTCGTGTGGAGCGAATGAAACTGTATTGTCCTGTGTGATGTATTCGTGTTGCTTAAAACATTTGGATATTAGGTTGATTGTTTATATGTAGCTGTTGTTGTTTGAATGTGGTCTGGTCAAATGAATGTTTAGGTTTAATGCTTATGTATGAATGTTATAAGCTCTATGTTGTTGTGAAAAGTGTAATGTCAATAAACAAAAACAGTATTTTTATAAAAACAATAAAAACATTTTTTTTATACAAAGCACAACATCTGATAAGATTTGAATTTTCATTCATACAAATTACAATGTCATAATATGGTTGCATTTCAATTAATAAATTAATCTTTAGTTGTAAATCAACTAAAGTATTTTGTTTTAGATATAATGGATTGTGTTTTAACGAAAGCTGTTTATTTTATGGTATAACATTGTGTTTTTTCTTTTGTGTTTTTTTTTCTTTTGTGTTTTTTTTTCTTTTGTGTTTTTTTTTTGTTAATATACTTGTGTTTTTATATTCAAATGAATCAAAACTTATAGAGTAAACTTTCGTTTTGCTCCCTGCCTCTAACTCCATCCAAATTGTTTGTTTTTCCATTTTCCTTCCTGCAGGGAGCAAAATGGAAAAACCATAGCAAACTATTGGTTGAAAATGGCTATTTTTGAAGGTTTCGGGCAAAATCGTTAAGTGGCCAAACCACAGGGAGCAAAACGGAAGTTTACTCAAACTTATTGTATCAACTGTTGTATTTTTTTATATGTGACACGGGAGTGTAGGAAGAGGAGGTAATTGTGTTTCATATATTTTTGGTATGATTTATTTATCATTTTTAGTGTTAAAAAGAAGTTGTGCAAGTATATTGTGTTTTTAGATTTGTGATTTTGTTTCGAATAATGTTTCTACAAGCCGGTTAGTTTTTGTATAAATATGATGTGTATGCAGGCATCTGTTTTTGTTGTATAAATTTGTGTTATATCCATTTTTGTTGATTAAAATTTAGTTATATCCAGTATGTGTTTTGTATTAATTGTGTTTTTTTTATGTAATGGAATCAAGTGTAGTTGTGGTTTCTAATTCTGATGAATAGATAATAATAAAGAACAGGTTGATATATATAACACAATGTTTAAATAGAAAGGCTATGATATATTAGAAAGTCAGTGAGGTATTGTATGTTGTAGTCATTAAATAATGTCAATAGTTGGATTAAATAACGTCATACAATCAATTTTTTTGACGTGTAATTCAATTTAAGCATGTTTATTGTAATTCAGGTATATGTTTAAACATCGTTATAGTGTAATTCAATTTAAACAGCAATAGTTACAATTATTAAATATTTGATAAACATCGTTGTGATTTTACATATTCATAGTGTATAAAACATCGGTTTATGAGAGATGTATTTAGTCATGTATAACCTCTATCCACTAATTTCATGTTTTCCGAAAATTTTGTGACCTTAGACAGTTTTCAGTTTTTTATTCAAGTAAATATAACTTACCTGTCCAATTGAGTTTAAATCAAATATGTATTATAAATACATGTTCAAAGTTGTTTCAAATTCACACATTAGAAGAGAGAAGTCTGTCTTTGAGGTTGAATCTGAGAAGGTATGATTTTATATTTTTTTTCTCTAATCTTCATGTTCTCTATTATTTTATTACTTCCAATTTTTATTTTGTGCTATTCGTATATTAAAAAGTTTTGTATTCATTTTGTAGATGTCAAGTGATGAATTTATCATAAAGTCTCCGCTGAAAAACGTGTATGACCTTTGGCAAATTATGAAGGTTTGTTTAAATTTTTATAATTCAAAAAGTACAATTTTTTTTGTTGAACTAAATTATTTTTGTATTTTTCAATTTATACAGCCTCAATTTGTTATCATAATTGGTACTATTAAGGCTATAGACAAGGATTTTGGTTGGCACTATGTGGAGTGTCCTAAATGTTTAATGGAGGCGGGTACAGATCTTGTAGACTGCGTGGGTTTGGAGTCACATTATTTTCATGTGTGTTTCAACCGTGATTGTGATGAAAGTGTTATATATCCAGTTCCAAGGTAATATTACCTTTTTCTATCTATTTTAATATTTATATGTTTTATAAAATAATGGATTTTGTATATATGTGTTTTTATATTTAACTTAACTAGATTCAAAATAAAAGTTCAAGTGGAAGATAATACTGATGATGTTCAACTAATATTATTTCATCATCTGGTTGATGAAATCATTGAAAAAGTTGTTCTCAAGTCGGCTGTTCAATTGCTTAAAGAAAACTCATCATCTGTATGTATAAATAATCTTAACTTCTCCTATATTTTTTTTTCTCATTGTATTTAAATATTTTTTTATATTAATTGTATCATAAAATATTCTGATTCACAGGATGTTGAAGAAGTAATGTTTCCTGTTGATTTAGACAAGTTGATTGGAAAGATGTTTGCTTTTAAAATTGAGATAACAACTTATAATCTGACTAATTTTGATGAAATGTATCTTGTCACAAACATGACTGATGATGAGTCAATTATTAATGAGCTCAAAGAAAAGATGAAGATTACTGAGGTATTTTTTATTTCAATACATGATTCGTATTTATACATTTATATTTACATCATATTTAATTTTATTATTATTTTCTTAATTTTCACATTTGTTTCAGGGAAACGATAAAGAATTTATAAAAAAAAAGTCACATTTCAAGTGTTAAGATTGATGATGCTAAAACCAGTTGTGATACCAATGAAATCAACAAACGTAAATTGGTTGACGTCTATAAGTCTTCAACTCCAAGTAATTTCAAGGATTTGGAGAAAGTTAGCAAGAAATAAACTTATCTCATATCTCTATTAATTTAAATCAGTTGTTATGATTTTTAGGTTTTTTCCAATGGGTATTTTGGATATTTCAGTTTGTTTTATTAAAATTTAGTTATATGCAGTATGTTTTTTATATGAATTGTTTTTTTTATATGATGGATTCAAGTGTAGTTGTGGTTTCTGATTCTGATGAATAGAGAATAATAATAATAATAATAATAATAATAAAGAATAGGTTAATAAATATAACTCAATGTTTAATTAGAAAGACTATGATATATTAAAAAGTCAGTGATGTATTGTATGTTGTAGTCATTAGATAATGTCAGTAGTAGGATTAAATAACGTTATACAATCAATATTTTTGATGTGTAATTCAATTTAAACAGCGTTAATGTAATTCAGGTATATGTTTAAACATCGCTATAGTGTTATTCAGCTTAAACAACTTTAGTTAGAGTAATTAAATATTTGACAAACAACGATGTGATTTTACATATTCATTGTGTATAAAACATCGGTTTATGAGAGATGTATTTACTCGTCTATAACCTCCATGCACTAATTTTATGATTTCCGAAAATTTTGTGACCTCAGCCAGTTTACAGTTTTTTATTCAAGTAAATATATCTTACCTGTCCAATTGAGTTTAAATTAAAACTTTATTATAAATACATATTCAAAGTTGTTTCAAATTCACACATTAGAAGAGAAAAGTCACTCTTTGAGGTTGAATTTTTTGAATATTTCAGTTTGTTTGATTAAAACATCGGTTTATGAGAGTTGTATTTAGTCATGTATAACCTCGATCCACTAATTTCATGATTTCCGAAAATTTTGTGACCTTAGCCAATTTACAGTTTTTATATAACTTAGTAACTTACCTGTCCAATTGAGTTTAAAACCGTTTAAATATTTACCTATATAGAGGTGTGTTCTATTACATTTTCGTTGTAGTTGTTTGAAGAACATGAACGTAGATGTTTATAAGTTAGTGGCAAATGGTGCCAAACCGGAAGAAATCATTGGCTGCCCTGTTTGCAATGTCATATGCCTTAATGAACAACAATATAGGCATCATGTAATGTCAAGGAAGCATACCACAAAGGTATAAGTGTTTGAAATATTAATCATTTTGTGTTTTTACTTTGTAATTTTGTTGTTTACTCATTCGAGTGTTAATCCAACAGTTACAAGATTTATCGTATTGTTGTGTGGATTTTTATTGTGCTCTATGTGACATATATTGTACAAGTGCAAATCAGCTTTATGCTCATTGTAAAGGAAAGAAACATGCAAAGATGTTCCGGCTTACTGTAGGGGATATGCAAGTTGAATCTCATTCTGCGTTTGATGCTTCTGGTGGTAATAATGTTTCGGGTTACGAAGGAGATTGTGACGAGGGTGATTAACAACTGATGTCTGCAGATGATAATCAAGTCAGTGTAGTCAGTAGTGATATCGAAACTGGAGATGTAGATAATGTTTGTGATGTAGAGGTCACTGATGGCTGTGATGTTGATGACGGTTTTTCTGTTTGTCCCGGTCATGTGTGGTATGCGTGTGACATATATTGTTCTTCACCAATTAAGGTGCCGTTTTGTGTTGAATGTTATAAATATATATAACTAAACACGTTGAGGCGGTGATTAGTTTAAATGATGTATTGTTTTGTCGTTTTGTTATATTTCAACTTTCGTAATGTTTGTTCTTATTTGTTTCGTCATGTTTCAATCGATTGCTTTGGTGCCTTAAAAAACCAGCACAATCTATTTATTGTCCATATTTAATATATAAAGTACCACATAATCTGTGTAGTAAAAGTTTGCACAACAATGTTGGGATTACCCAAAATCATATATATTACATGTTTTTTAAATCAAGCTACGAAGCATCATAATTAAATATAATATCATATGAACCTACAACCAAACATTTCTTAAACTCATAAAACATAGGGTACAATACATATATGTCCTATGAATCTACAACCAAAAATTTTTTAAACGCATAAAAGATGAAATAAATAATAATAAAAATAAAGATAATAATAAAATATAATGTCGTATGATCATACAACCAAGCATTTTTTAAACTCATAAAACATAAGGTACAATACATATATGCAATCCTAAACTATAGGTGCAACCAACCATCGCAAAAAGTCACCCTATAAGCATAAAGTACAAACAATGATGCATAACATTGTTTTAAATTATAATATATAAATGTTTTGTTTCTTTAAAGAACCTTGATTTGGTATTGATTTGTTTTGACCTAGCCAAAGTGGACATTATGATGGTGTGGTTATGTTGGGCTGTTACAGATGGTATTAGTGCTAGGGATTGGTCTGGTGTGCCATCGAGGATGTTGGGACCTGTAAGGAGTGTGATTTGTAACATCCCACATTGGTTGTGAAGGGGAATGAAGGCTTCGTTGTAAGGGTCTTCATACATTCAACATCATGACGCGTTTTAAATCAGTGAGGAGATGTTGGAATGTCTTGGCTAAAGCGGATAGTATCATGGTGTGGTTAGCCTGGGATGTACATTGTAGGAAAGTGTTACCATGCTGGAGATTCCGATTGACTTATGTTTGAGATATTGCCAAATCTTACTGCAAGAGACGTAGGCCGTTATAAGTTGGTGTATAAAGAATGGTGCTCTTTTCATTTGTATTGTAATATACTTTGGTAATGTTAGAAGATATTTTATTTTTGTATGGTATTTTAGTTGCTTATGTTCTTTGTTATATATATGGTTATCAACTTCTTAGAGTAAGTTGTATGTTGTGTATTATAAATTGTTGATTTCTTGTAATTACATAAGTAGTATGATAATATGTGATGTGTAACTTGGCAGTTAATTATTTGAATAAATTTTAGCAGGTATAACCCCTAATGTTAAGGAGTGGTTATTATTGTGTTTTTATTTTATTTTATTGTGTTTTATTTATTTATTGGTTTTTATTTATTGTGTTTTTGTTTTTTTGTGTTTTTTATTATTGGAGGGCTAAAATGAACTCTAAATGTGGGGCCTTTTCCAGTTTTTAACTTATATATGTTTTCAATACTTTATATTAAGAGAAAAATGCAATTTCCGTCCCTGTGGTATGTGTGAAACATCAACTTGAGCGGCTAAGTAACACACATTATCATAAATAATAACAGAAACTTCATCATAAACTTGCTTCTAAATGTACATTCTCATTAGAGCAACACTGTCCAACCCAACAAACTGAAAAACAAAGCATAATTATTCAAATGAACAAACATGATTCAACAATATCAGTGGTTGCAACGGTTATAATGAAAACAGTGGGTGATTTTATCTATCAGTGGATAGCATATCGGTGGATGAAAACACTGATTTTGAACAACAGTGATATCCAAGGAAATGAGAGAACAGGGGTTGACTTTCAGCAGTGGACAGCTTTTCACAGAGCAGATGTTTGAACAAAACAGTGGTTATGGCAGTGGACAGCTTTTCACAGAGCAGCTGTTTGAGATTGTGTTTTTTTTTTCATGTGTGCAAGTGCAAGTCTATATTCAGGCACAATTTAACATCAAAATAAACCAAATCAATTACAATTCTCCGGATGGTCGCTCGAAGAAATTAAACTGAAGATATTAAATGTTTGAAATAATATATGATTAAATAACCACAATAAAAAAACGACCATAATAAAAAACACAATTCATCCAGACTAACTTTCAAGAAACAAACCAAAACATTCCATTAAAATAAAAAGAGTAAAATGCAATTTGCGTCCCTGTGGTATGTCCCAAACATCAACTTGAGCCCCTAAAATTTTTTTTTTGCATTCTGAGCCCCTGTGGTATTCATTTCATAACACTTTGAGTCCCTGCCGTCAGGTTGACTGTTAGAGGCAGGGGTAAGACTGTCTTTTTGCATATATTAATAACACTTTGCGTCCCTATGGTATGAGTGAAATATCAACCTGAGTCCCTAAATTCTTTTCTTGGTTTTTTGTTAAGAAATCTAATAATTAAATTTATACTATATATAACAAATTATTAAAGCCTAAATTGTATATTAAATGTAAACTTTTTATACATACAATACAGAGACAAAACGTCATACCAACTTCGTAGAGTTGACGGAACTTACAGACTCGATAACAAAAGACCGTAACATACAATACAGAGACAAAACGTCATACGACCACAAGCAATTGTGGATTTTTACTGACGGGTGCACTTCGGGAAGCTGATCCAGATATGAATGAATATAACCCCAGTGTATCTAATTACATATCTGCCACTTGGGTTATATTCATTCATATGAATGAATATAACCCCAGTGGTAGATATGTAATTAGCGAGCTTTGGAATTTCAAGGAAAATCGAAGAGCTCCACTGGGGTTATAATAATTCATATCAATCACTTCCTTATGTGCACCGCATCTTCTAGGAGGTTGTCAAGTGTTCTCGCCTTCGTAGTTGGTGTTTTGCGTATCTTTACATCCGCAGCCATTCTGTACAACAAAACACATTCAAATGAGGAATACATTCGAATCTTATCCGATCAGTTCTTAATACAACAGTTCTTAATACAACAAAACACATTCAAATGAGGAACACATTCGAATCAAACCGAAAATCAATATGATGAACACACAAGAATCAAAACCAAAACACATTGCAAATAACACATTCAAAACAAAACACATTCTGTACAACAAAAATCAAACCAAAAATCCATTCAACCCTAAACCCACAAGAATCTGTACAAACCAAACCAAAACACATTCTGTTGATACCCTAAACCCTAAACACATTCAAACCAAAACACATTCTGTACATCCGATTAGTTCTTAATACTCAGTTGATACCCTAAACCCTAAACACATTCAAACCAAAACACATTCTGTACAACAAAACAAAACACATTCAAACCAAAACACATTGCTACCCTAAACCCTAATCCCAAATACCACTCTCTTTTGTTGCATTTTGAACAAGAATTAAACCAAAAAATCCATTCAACCCTAAACCCACAAGAATCAAACCAAAAATCCATTCAACCCTAAACCGTAACCCCAAATAACACATTCAAATCATCAAATCAAATCCAAAATACCCAAATAACTGTTATCATCGAATCAAAATGAGGAACACATTCAATCAAAATAACACATTCAAACACATTCAAAATGAGGAACCCAAAATCAACCCTCTGTTTTTCAAAATCAACCCAAAATCGTCGAACGGAACCCAAAATCAAACCCAAAAACATAGAATGGAACCCAAAATCAACGCTCTGTTTTTTCACAATATAAACACATAAACACATCGAATGAAATCAACCCTCTGTTTTTTCAAAATCAACCCAAATCATCGAATGTAACCCAAAATCAACAAAAAATCATCGAATGGAACCCAAAATCAAACCCAGAATCATCGATTTGTTTTTTCACAATATAAACACATAAACACATCGAATGACCAATATGAGGATGAAGATGAACCTGATCTGTTTGATGAAGATGAAGATGATCTGTTCGATGTTCGATGAAGATGATGAGGATGATCTGTTGATTTCTTTGATGAAGATGATGATGATGATCTTGGGAGTTGGGAGATGAGAGTTGTTGATGATGATGATATTGGGAGTTGGGAGCGACTGTTGATGATGATAATGAAACTGGTCTCCTTTAAGTGTAGATATTAAAGGGTGGTGGGTATTATAGACTTTTCACAACTGGCAAACAGTCAAACTGACGGAAGACTGACGACAGGGACTCATACTGTTATGAAATGAATACCACAGGGGCTCAGAATGCAAAAAATTGTTTTTAGGGGCTCAACCTGATGTTTGGGACATACCACAGGGACGCCAATTGCATTTTACTCAAATAAAAATACCACCAATAACTCTTAATAATTGAATACAAACCACTTTACCATAACAGCAACTATCACTAAACTTAACAAAACTACTTATAAGGAAAGTAAAAAACCAACGCTTCAACTCCATTGATTCATTAACTTGTCTAAATATCTCTAACATCTGTGCCATTAACTGAACATCTTTGTTCGTACTCTCACCATTATTCAAAAGTGTTATGTATTGTTTATGGTATGTATTTGCAGTTAACTTAGTGGAATGTATGGGTTTTTGTAAGTTTGATAGTGTTGTATGTAAAGGCAGTATGACTAATACCTGATATTTTGAGTTGTTTGTGTGGTTACATATATTATTGCGTTTTTATATGACATGATATAAATTTTGTTTTGTGTTATTTTACCGGATAAAGTGTATTAGAAAGTTGGAGATATCATCTGCTATGTTGCCTTTTTATATATTTATATAGAAGTTTTGCCGTTTAAAAAAAATCAACTGCTATGTTAGTGGTTACTAATCCTTTTATTACGTGATTAGTTATTAAGCATTTCTCTCCCATTATCTCCAGTCTTTTATGGGTTGACGTTTCTCTCTCACATCTTCCTATTTATATGATTATAGGGTAACATTTCAGTCAGAATTGTTCCAGATCTTTGAGCAAATAAAAGTTGCTGTTTGTAAGTATCTTTTCTTCAATTTGTTATTTTGCCTTCTATTCTTCATAACTATGATTTACACTTTGATGTTAAAGTGAATTGGACTAACTAACATGTGTTGATCTAATGTGAGCAGTAAATCAATATTTGTTATGTCGGAGTTGCTTGTAGAGATATTAATGTATGGTATTTTTACAAAACTTTCTGCAAGAGATATAGGTCGTTGCAAGTTGGTGTGCAAAAAATGGTTGTCTATCCTGTCCACACCAGAGTTTCCATTAATTCATTGTCGTAGTACGTCACCGTCAGCTACCAAGTGGGTGCTTGCAAAATTAGATCGTTGTGGTTCTCTTGAAAAATTGTTTTATGCATGCACGGGCTTTTGTGGTCCTAAAATGATGTCTGTTAAACCATTCAAAACCCGACCAGATGAATTGATGATATTAGGGAGTTTGGATGGAATGTTATGTGTGTGCTTGGAAGAGACTTCTCAAATTTTAATTTGGAATCCTCTTACACAGGCAAGTACAACTTTTCCATCATGTGAATCACATGGTTTCTTCAAAAAAGATTCTGATTCTGCTGCTTTCTATGTGGATTCTGCAAATGAGTACAAGGTTTTACATGTTATAAGAAGACGTGGCACAGAGGCAGTTTATATTTATTCTACCTGACTACATTCCTGGAGGAAAATTACGGACATTCTGTCTGTTAAGCATGGTGGAAAATGGTCATTAGGTACATTGTGTGGAGATGGTGTATATTTCATTGTTGATTCATGTTCTGGTGATTGTGTGCAGTCAATTGTACGTTTTGATGTTAACCTAGAGCAATTTTCAAGTGTTCCATTACCATGTGATTTTTATGGAGGAGGTTTTGATGGATCTTTGGTCAGTATTGCTGGGCAACTTCACATTTTTATGCGTTATAAATATGATATGTATTTAGTTGGTTTGTGTAAGTTGGGATATGAAGAATGGATTAACTTATGGGTTCTGCCTTGTATTGGTGTTGTTCCATCGAGTTTCCTCGGGTTTGTAGAGTATGTAGAGTCTACTGATGAAATGCTGTTGATGACTACTTGTGGGGATATTTATATGTTAGATATGAAAACTATGCAAGTTGGGTACTACTTTCCTTGGAAGTACATGACTGCCTTACAAGGGTCTGTCTATTTTGAGAGCCTTGTGTCTCCAAATTACTAAAGGTATCAAGCTTCTGTTCTTCTTTGTGTTTTGATGTATCATGTTTGGTTATAGTTTATGTTAATGTCTTTAGTATTTTAGTAATTTAATGTTAATATAGTGGTTTATTGTGTAAGGATCTTCTAATGTTCGATATTATGTTTTATTATTTGATATATGGATGATGTTTAATGTAGTATTATTTAATATATTAATGATGTGTAATGTAGTTTATGGTTCGGGTAGTGTAACAAATTGTATACAGGTTTTGTGTTTTTGATTTGGCATTATATATACAGATTGTTAAATGATCAAGTCAACTCTATTGTGGTTTGCAAGTTAAACCATTAAGAAAGCTACATCCAAAATGATCGTATCACTAACAACATTAATTGAAAATCCTAAAAGTTATAGTGATTTCATATTCAATTTTTAAATAACCAAAAGTTTTTTTAAGTTCAAATTATAAACATAAACTCAAAGTTATGATTAATTATCCAATTGTAACCTAAGCTTAAAGTTTATCATATTTTATTATAAGTTCAAATTAGAAACATAAACTCAAAGTTATGATTAATTATACAATTGTAACCCAAGCTTAAAATTTATCATATTTTATTAAATTCATTGAAACATTTCAAACAGCATGGGTCCATTTTTGTGTTTGTCACCGGAAGTCTTGCAATGTTTTTTTATTTTTGATTCCATGTTATTGAAAAAAAGTCAATCTGAATTTAGAATTCATGTCATTGTTTTTGAAAACACATATAATACATAAAAAAGATACTACATTTAAAATATTCTAAAAATAATATTTCGGTTATTTAGTTGATTAATAAAAGACAAAACAATATCTTGAATTGTGTTATGGATAATGTTAATTGTGTTTTTTGCAACAGGCATCCAGTGACTTGAGTCAAGATGAGATTAACTTAACTATTACATTAAAATGTATGCAGATATAAATATTTTTATCACTATACGTCGTTTGAACATAGCTTAAAATTTTGATGTGTTATTTTAAACTATTGATTATAGCTCATGTAGTGTCTCATTTATTCAATTTATTAAAAAAAAAAGAAAAAGAAAAACAAAACGTGGTTGGTTAGTTGTCATCTTTTTTTGACGAAATAAATGGTGTGGTGACATAATTTATGAATCTTCCACGTATTTTCAGTTAGCAGGGTATCCATGTTTTATGCTCAAGTTTGTTAGCGGTGCATATATATATATGATTATATGTATGTATGTATAAATATAATCGTAAAGGAATATTTGAATTCTTTAACCTCTGATTATATCATTCGTTTGTATAATTATATCTGGTTTCCGTCGTTTTAACTTTTAAATAAAAGTTGGTCGATGAGGTAGTTTGGCAGTTACAGAGGGATGTCTTGTATATGACTGTTTTGAAATTCGGTTTCAAACGAAAGTGTGAAGTGTTGCATGGAAGTTAAGATTAATTATCTAGAGCGATTTTAGTACTCATGTTTGTTTTTTATTTTTCTATGTCTCTTATTTCTGTTTTTTTTTCTTTTTTTTTGTAGGATAGTATTTTAGTTTGTATAAAAGCGGCTTTTGTTTCAGTTATTGTATTTCTTACAATTAAAGTTAGGTCATCTTTACAGAAAAGAGTGTTTGATTTATATAGTTTGGGTTGTGTTTGTGCTTTTTTTTCCACTTAAACAAGTTTACATTGATAATCAGAATTCAGTAAAAAAAGTAAGCTTTAATAAAAAACACAATGCCTTTATTAGAGCTTAATATTGTATAAAATATACATACAACTACAAATAGTATATAAGGACTATTGCAATAGGGTAACGTACTATTCTAAACATAGTGATTTCGTATAAGCACAATCTTTTCCATAATAAAACACAATGTAATCAACATCATAAATGGTATAGGACAATATTAGTATATATTATTACAATTCTATAAAAACACGTTTTGTTTAAAAAAACTTAAGTTAGGTTAACACACCTAATGTTTGTAATTATAATTAGCATTTTACGTTATGCATTCATTTGTGGTAGTTTCGTGTTTACTTTGTTTTTGTATAAAATATATAATATTATCTAATTAAAGACAATTATAATTCCTACAATTATGGTGCATGTTCAAAAACTACCCATTATGTTGCCCCATTATTATTTGAACTTTGATAACCGTTTTTAATAACCCAACTGTTGTCTTAATATTTTTTACTACAGTTCTTTAGTTTCCCTTATCAATAGGTTTTGAAAAGTTGTAGTTGGAAACGAAGTATCAAAGGAGCTACTATCTATTTAGCAATGTATGTGTGATTTTGTTTTTCATAGTGTGTATAGGTGTTTCATATTCATATTTAATTTCATTGCTTTCTTTTGTTGTTACATGTATTTAATGGTTGGTTGCATGTCTTCTTATAGCTATGTTTGTTGCTATTGTGTTTTGTTAATTTAAATTATGTAGTATAAATAATAGATTAGGGTATAGCTTGACAATTAATAGCGTATTTATGATCGAGATGTTTGCTTTACCTGCATGAAACAGTGTTATGTTCTAAGTATGTATATAGATCCGATGGTGTTTCTATATAATAGTCGTCTATTTTCTTGGAGTGATATCAAGTATGGATACAGTGTTTTGTGCTTATGTAATGATGGGTTGTGAGATGGTATTTTGGAGTGCATTATACGCAAAACAAGTTTATACAGTGATAACAGGAAGTTTACTACAAAATATTTTCACATGTTGTTGGTTTATCTGCTGATTCTTCTAACAAATGTCAGAGCTTGCATATAGTGTGTAAGGCTGGTGCGCATTGGTTGTTTGGTATAATCCATGATATTATGTACGTATGGATTGGTAAGTATTGTGTAGAGCTTCCAGTATGTAATAGCTATCAGTATGAGTAGTTGAGGTATTTAAGGACTAGATATGAAGAGGAAGAAGATGGAGAATAAAACATTGACATTATTCATCAAGTGGTATCAAATGAATGTTGTTTGTATACAGATCTTGGTGGTATGGATAGTGTTAATATTAACCATGGTATTGCAAGTGATTCTGAAATATTATCAACACTGTCTTCTTCATCTATGTCGACATTTCGATCTGATGAAACATCCCGTAATATTAGACGTCGTGGTCGTCCTCGATTACGAGATCGCCCTGCTGGTTCAAACATTGAAAATATGCCAGTTCAACGACGTTGTTATGGTACGTATTGTTAATTTTTTTTATGCCAAGTAATGTAAACGTGTTCATGTTTTTAGGACACATCTGATTGTATCTACGTGTATTGCAGTTGGCCCAAATTCAAATCAATTTCATGGAACTAATTCAATGAATAGTGATGCACGTTTTGTATCACATTCTTTAACTTCGGAGTTTGTTTCAGCATCATCGCCATCTATGCACAACCGGAGGTCATCTTGTGCTGGTGTTTACCAAGATGAAAACTCATCAAGTATGGATTGTTCATTGATGACTGTTAGTTGTTTGAATGCCTCATTAAAATGATAAATATAACTTTCTCTTATATGATTGTTTTATTTTGTATAGGAGATGTATCATATTGGGATTGTGGAATTACAGAATATGTATGTCCTTATTGCAAAGCGATCTTGTGGTATGGTGAGAGAAGTACTAAATATCTTGCTCCGTCTAATCCAACTTTCTCTATTTGTTGTGGTAAAGGCAAGGTTGTTTTACCTTTACTTCGGCATGCTCTGGAACCATTGCGGCGGCTTTTACAGCTGAATGGTGAACCGCGATCTAAGGTGTTTAAAGAGAATATCAAGCTTCTAAATTCAATGTTTTCGTTTACTTCTACTGGTGGTAAAGTCTGTTCGGATGTTAATGATGGAAGTGGTCCCTATACATATGTGTTGAATGGACATAATCATCATAGGATTGGTACTTTGTTACCTCAGCATATTGATGGACGGCCAAGATTTGCACAACTATATATTTATTACACAGAAAATGAGGTTGACAATCGATTAAAAGCAGTTGAGAAGTGTATTCAGTCTGGGAATGATGATGCATGTATTCGAAGTTTAGTTAATGATTTAATTAAAATGCTTAATCGGCACAATCCATTAGTTCAGAGCTTTAGGATGGCCAAAGAAAGATTTACTCACTTTTCGCAGCAACCTGTTAGACTTAGACTGCTTGGTACACGAAGAAGGGATGCGAGACAGTTTAATTTGCCTACGGTCAATGAAGTTGCTGCATTGATTCTGGGTGATGGTAATCCTACAGATTGCCGTGATATTATTGTTGAAGACCGTGGTAGTACAAATGCGAGACGTATTTCTGAACTTCATCCCAGTTACATGTCGTTGCAATATCCATTACTTTTCCCGTATGGAGAAGATGGTTTTAATGTGGGCATTCCTCTAAGTAATATTAGTGCTGAAAGTAAAAGAAAAAATGTTTCATTGAGAGAATACTATTGTTTTCGGTTGATGGTTAGAATGGGAGAAGGTAAAACATTGCATAGTTCTGGCCGGTTATTTCTTACATTTGTTGTTGATGCATATACGCAAGTGCTTGAACATGACTTACAATGGTACAAGACTCATCAGACAACAATTCGTTCGGAGTTGTATAATGGGTTGCATGATCGTATATTAGAAGGTGAGACAAACTGTGATTCTATAGGTCGACGTGTTGTGTTGCCAACGTCCTTCACCGGGGGCCTAGGCATATGATACTACAATATCAAGATGCGATGGCAATTTGTCGTTGGGCTGGTATTCTGGATCTTTTTATTACCATGACGTGTAACCCAAAATGGCGTGAAATTCAACATGTCACACCCTCAAAATACCACCTAGGGAGTGTCCCTGTTAGGCGTGTGACCCACTAGCAACGAGCCACCAATTACATTGAATCCATAAGTTTAAAATAAAGTTTCATCATTTAATATTAAAATCCAAACATAAGTTATTCGAAACCAGCAAATTCAGCGGAAGCGTTAACGTATCACAATATAAACATTTTCCAAACAAATGTAAGAACCAATGTTTAATAAATAAAACCAATCGGTGTGAACCATGACCACTCATGCCCTCCAGCCAGCAAGTTCCTGTTCCAAGATACCTAACGACCTGCGAGCATGTAACAAGTGTATCAGACAAAGCTGGCGAGTTCACAGTTTAAGAAAACGTTTGTTACCAGTTGTATGTAAAACAGTTCAATAACCAATGCAAGTAATATTGTTAATATCTCAATTCCGAACAAGACGGCTCCTGATGTACATGACTGCCCTATCCCACGTACTCCTATCTAGTACTGGGCCCGATTGGGTCATTAGTTCACATCCGTCCTATCCAGGAGCGGTGTGAGGGTGCCAAACCTAAGTAGCGCTACCAACTAATACCCGAATAAGGGACTTACAAAAATGATAGGTGAGAATATTAATCAATATACCCGTTTTTATTACCCAGACCACTGACTGTCCCCAACCACTGGGACGCATGCTCGAATGTAGTGAACTCACCTTTGGTTTGCTCGGTAAGTTTAGGGCACGTATTCCAAGTTGATCAATTAGTCCCTATTGTAATTACCAATAAATAATCAGTTTGATTTACACAACTGTTCGCACGTCTTTGCAACTATGTCAACATATAAGAACACGTATACACAAAATCCATGTTGAGTGAATTTGGTTATCATCCCCTTAAACGTACACTTGTATCTAGAAGCCATACCATCAGATTGTTTGTACAATACATATCACACTAAATCACAAGTTTATAAATGTATCCACCATATCGTTTTACAGTGAGTCAATATCACACATTTACCGGCCCACTACTTATTTTACTAATTCAATGACTCCAACAATCCATTTAACAATCATCAGTCCATCTAAGGTATAAGAAATCTGTTAAAGCTTTCGACCCAACATATGTGCCATTCAACTTAACTGTGCAACACCCATTCGGTCTGGTCCAAACAAAATATATATGTATTCAACAGTATCATGCGGCTTAAACTAATAAGCTTCCCCACTAATTTCGATTAATATAATTTCATAGTGGGTAACAGTTATGCATTCTTAACTTTACCAGATCCAATTAATTCCACAACCTCCCACTTAGTCCTATTTATCATTAAACAATTTACATGACTATCAATCCATTATCAAAACCCTTAGTATTATTTAATCCACCACAAAGACATTAATAATCCAATTATTCATATCATCATGGTAACTATCTATCCTAAAATTACATAACCAATTCTATGTACGAGCTATCACCCATCATCATCGAAATTCTAGCAAATAATCATAATCCTTCTCATCATTGCAATTCATCAACACAGCATATATCAATTTAATCGAACCCACACCACTTGTTTCAATTTAATACCTCTAATAAATCATTATATAGTCATCGAGTAACAACATGCAAACAACTAATCACCAGATCCTTATTTAATATGATTCACACAACAATTAAAGTTGATAAGATTTCACATAAACAAATCGACACACATCTATAATTTTTTACATCAAGATCACACAATTAATAATAAACACAAAATATACTAACCAAGGTTCGCCCGACAGAGATGATATCTCGCTGATGAGGGGGGGGGGGGGGGGGGTCTTCTGCTGTTGCACGCACACATGAGAGAAGTGTAGGGTTTTGTTTTTGTATTGGGGTTATGCAAAGGATAATACGTGCACAATATATTTGAGATTAGCTGGGCTTAAGCCCATAAGATTGATCTGCTAACTCAATTGGGCAAGGGTGGCGGTTTGGGTTGAGAACAAAACGCTTTGAGTTTGGAGGTTGGGCCGCAAATGGGTCATACACGCTAGCGGGTATCGGGTTGAATGCCCGTACAGTTCGAGTTGGGTTGCAATTAATTGCGTTCCGGATTAGATGGTTATACCCAGTTAATTACATGCATTCGTATACATGCTTGAAACACATAAAATCATAATCATTTACTTATAATTAAATATTTTATAACTTATTAACACACGTACACACAAGTTACCAGAAATCCTTACAAGGAAACGACCCTTCAAATCACGTGTTGTCACATCATCCCCAACTTGAAAGAAATTTCGTCCCGAAATTTGGTAAGTAACTAGTCCAAAACGGACAAAATACTAACTCATGATCTAAAACAACGAGATGTTAACTCAGGATGACTGTGGATTTTTCCACGGGTACCACATCATCCCCAACTTTGAAAGAAATTTCGTCCCGAAATTTGTCAGTGGCATCTGGATTCAATTGTACAGTTTCAAACAGGTTAGGGCCCGTGAGCTTTATCTGTTAATCGCGTTCCCACAAGAACTTCGGTTCGTGAATTGAGTTCCAACGAACTCTTATGACTGGAATTCGACTATTTTAATTTCTCTTGACTTCCTGCCCATGCTACGATAGATTCCTTGACAACTACCACTCGTCGTTAACCTTAGGCTCTAGTAAAATATATATATTTATATATATACATATCCCATGTGTTTCATCATACGACCACTGCCTTAATAGTGTGACATGGAAGACATCATGGACGTTACCCAACTCAGCAGATAACTCGAGCTTGCAGATCCCGAATCTGAAGCCCTACATAACGTAAATTAGGCTTGCGACGCTTCCCAAGGCGTACCGCACCCTCCCAGGGTGAGATTTCCCTCATGACACGTTCGCCTGCAGTGAACTTCTAGTGTTTCCTAAGTTTAGCAGGTTCCCTGGCGATCACACGTGGTCACCACACGATTCCCAAAAAGATTTTCTCAAGAGGTTTCAAGTACAAGTTCTGGTCCAGTGACTTGGCTGTCACCCACCCTAGTCCAATAAGGAGATCGGCATTGTCGTCTATGCAATGCCTCACACAGAGCTGTCTGATTACTAGGATGGTACCTGCTGCAGTGGGACTCAACCAAAGGTAAGTGTCTTTCCAACTTTTACCAAAATTAATCACACACATGGTCGCAGCATATCTTCGGGTGTCAGGATAGTTCGTTTACTTGGACCGTTTGTCCTACGGTGATAGGCAATGCTCATGTCTAGACGTGAGCCAAGGGGATTGTGTATTGCCTGATATAAATCAAGTATAGGTCAAGATCAGAGGTATCAGGAGTTGGCACCTCGTGCCTAAAAACCGCCTCTCTCAAAGAAATCGTTCACCTCTATGAAAACTCATCAGTTTTCTTGATTGCAAGAAATGTGCTAGTAACATGAGTCCATCAATGATTACCCAGGTGATAATGCTTCTGTTTCGAGTTGTAAGTAGATCAGTGACAAAATCCATAACAGTCTGTCCCCATTTCCATATATGTGTTTCTGGTTGCTAATACCCCACCTTGACCTTCCCACAAGTCAAACATCGTTCCCATACGTTACTATGTGGGCCTTCAGGTCCGGTCACCCGTACATGGTCTTCAGGTTTTAACACATCCTATCAAAACTCAGATAAATAGGATATCGAGATCCGTGTGCTTCGCCTGCACCAGTTCCCTAAGGTTGCTGTACAGTGAGGTCCATATTCGTTCCCTGAAGTAGCAAATACCATCCGGCCTGCCAAAGGATGTTTCCCCATGCCCCGCATGGGTCACTCTTGAGAACTCTCTTCCTTCAGTTCTTCATTTTGAATGAGGCGAGTCTGATCAGGTATATTAAAGTCGATAGCAAGCTGCAAAGCTTGTACACGTCCAGGTTTCACGGTCGTATTCATTCAAAAGTTCCATCCAATGTTACCATTACATGTTTAGCTTTCTTGAAACAAGGTACACGGGAGGCCCTTGTGATCGGTCTAAGTGGTGCATTCGGTACCGTCCAAGTAATGCCTCCAATTTAAATCCAAGGACTATGGCTTCCACCGCAAGTCGTGGCTCGTGTAGTTCTTCCTGTAAGTCCACCACGTGGGCCATCTCCTTCTCGTGTTGCAGCGGTGTGTAACTGGGACTCTGATTCAAACCATCATAGTATACCACTAGATTACCCATACCCTCAGGTAAAGGCAATACTCAGTGCATTGTAGAGTTGAGTTTCAAAAGCTGAGAAGACGTCCTCCTGTTTTGGTTCCCATGAGTTCATAGTTCCCCGCCGTGCTAAAGAGGTTAAGGCTGCGTAATCTTCGAAAATCAGGTGATGAATCTACGATAGTATCCAGTGAAACCAAGAAATCGCTGCATCCCCGAAGGAATCCTTGGTGTCGATCAGTTTCTAACAAAATGGATCCTAGCAAGATCAGCGTGTATTCCCACTTCATTGGTTACATGATCAAAATGCATCCCTCGAATCTAAATGTTACACTAAACAACACTTCGCACGTAATGGCTCCTCTCTCAGGAGCCCTAAAATAAGATACAGAGGTCGTCTATGATGTTCCTTTCTCCTGGAAATGATTCAACACGTTGTCAATAAGCATAGTCGATTCAGGTGATCCATACCGCTGCTGGTGTGATGATTAACTCAATGATTATGGTGTACAAAGTCGCACTGGCCGTATTGCGTTTGCTATGCCGTTCTAGGAACATTTTTCCCTTTTTGGACTTCCATCTGATGATAGTTCGATCGTTCGTCAATCCTCGAATGGAAGCTTGTCCCTCGTAACTGGTCAACAAGTTGTCAATACAAAGGTCTAGGAAAGCAGTTCTTGACTGTCACCCTGTTGAGTTCTGGATAATCAATACACATACAAAAGGCTTATCTTCACGGGTATAACTGGGTTTTTCCCTAAGGCGAAAAACTAGGTCCGACAAAACTTCTGTCCAACAGTTGCTGCAGTTGATTAGACAGTTCTTGCAACCCTTCTGGTGCAAAACGATAGAGAGTACGAGTAATCAGGGTTGCCTCTGACGTGAGATCAAACTGAGATTCCGCCTAACAATTTTTCGGAAGTAAACCTGAAAGTTCCTCAGGTAGCACACCGAGAGGATTCACGAACAATTGGTGGATCCTCGATCCTCTTTTTCTTAGCCTTAACATCGGTAACAGTTGCTAATATAGCGGGGTAATCCCTCCGTAGACACTTCTGGGCCTTTATTGCTGATATTATGCCAACCTTCACCCCACTCTGACACTTCGAAGTATAAAGTGACACAAAATTTCCTTCCCACAGGATATATCTACGCGGTATCTAGATAATCATTCTCCACGGCTACTGCATCGAAACCATCAAGGATTGCAGAAGGAAGGTCGGTGTCGAACACTTGTCCCACCATGTCGCGTTTGCACCCCAACGAACATATGAGATTTCATCTGACTTGCCATCAGCCGATTTCACGTCAGGTTCGGTTTCAAGGAGTATCAGGGTCAAGCAGAATAGGGATGAAGCAAACAGCTACCCATACAAGCTACCATGTTGCTTCTATGCCTGGCGTCGCCTACGCCAATCCTAAATTTCCTTCTACGAGCATCATTCCCAGTGTTGTTGTTACGGTTGCGACGATTCCCAATACTATCATTATTCCCTTGGTTGTTGACGTCTTGACTTAGCAACAGTCAATCCCTGTCAATGTCACCTTCGTTTCCATGCAGTAGACTACGATTACGAGTACCTTGATGTTGCCACGACTGTTGCCTCCATTGTCGTTGCTTGAAACGATGCCCTACGATCTTTCACCATCAAAGTCCATCTTTTCACATTCTGTGCCACGCACTACTCACCACGCTGGTAGCCACATATTCCATACTATAATTTGTTGTCATCGCTTATGTCCCGATTGATTCGTAAGAGTTGACTCCCATGAGTCGCTGACTAGGGTTAAGAGTTCGATTGAAGTCAATTTACTGATGTTCGTTGCCGGTAGTCAGGGTTGTCCAATTACTGAGGTCGGTAAAATACTACGCTCGCCCTTTTGTCCATCGATCTAGCAAGCCGATTGAGTAATACGCGGTATGTTGCGAGAGTGTTGCAGAAGTGATCACACTTCGGAGTCTAAGACGTCAATACATAGAGTTCCAGCAAGCGAAGAGAAGCGAGAAAGGTATAAACCAACTCAAGGATGTTCATGCAAGCACCTAACATTCTACAAGTTTCGCTAGGCATTCAGATGTGTGCTCAGGTGATACTCGATAGCATCAAGATTCGTAAGGGTTCAGAAAGGAGTGAAAAGATCATGTTCGAGTAGGAGACAATCACTGCTATGACTCCTATAGACTGTTTTATTCTAACAAAACATCAATTAACAGAGTGGAACCCCTCTCACACTCGTTAAGCCTCACTGGGACTCACATGCACCCCACATTATTATTATGTGTGCACCCATAATAATAAGGCAATTTGCATGCTTATCTAAGTGCCTCTTAACTCGCGCTAAAAGGTTCCCCGAATTCGAGTAATAACATAGAAGTTCATACTGTAGTGCTAAGTGTGCATTCACGCGTGATGTTATTCATAAGCAAACACTAGATATACTATGCAATGATAAACAAGAGACGAACCTTGCAGTCTGGAGCTGAGTGTCATGGTCAACTTCGGATCAGTTCGGTTATAGTCTGGTTTTATAGAAATCGTTTTAAAACCAAGTTCACTATAACCAGTGGCTCTGATACCAAACTGTCACACCCTCAAAATACCACCTAGGGAGTGTCCCTGTTAGGCGTGTGACCCACTAGCAACGAGCCACCAATTACATTGAATCCATAAGTTTAAAATAAAGTTTCATCATTTAATATTAAAATCCAAACATAAGTTATTCGAAACCAGCAAATTCAGCGGAAGCGTTAACGTATCACAATATAAACATTTTCCAAACAAATGTAAGAACCAATGTTTAATAAATAAAACCAATCGGTGTGAACCATGACCACTCATGCCCTCCAGCCAGCAAGTTCCTGTTCCAAGATACCTAACGACCTGCGAGCATGTAACAAGTGTATCAGACAAAGCTGGCGAGTTCACAGTTTAAGAAAACGTTTGTTACCAGTTGTATGTAAAACAGTTCAATAACCAATGCAAGTAATATTGTTAATATCTCAATTCCGAACAAGACGGCTCCTGATGTACATGACTGCCCTATCCCACGTACTCCTATCTAGTACTGGGCCCGATTGGGTCATTAGTTCACATCCGTCCTATCCAGGAGCGGTGTGAGGGTGCCAAACCTAAGTAGCGCTACCAACTAATACCCGAATAAGGGACTTACAAAAATGATAGGTGAGAATATTAATCAATATACCCGTTTTTATTACCCAGACCACTGACTGTCCCCAACCACTGGGACGCATGCTCGAATGTAGTGAACTCACCTTTGGTTTGCTCGGTAAGTTTAGGGCACGTATTCCAAGTTGATCAATTAGTCCCTATTGTAATTACCAATAAATAATCAGTTTGATTTACACAACTGTTCGCACGTCTTTGCAACTATGTCAACATATAAGAACACGTATACACAAAATCCATGTTGAGTGAATTTGGTTATCATCCCCTTAAACGTACACTTGTATCTAGAAGCCATACCATCAGATTGTTTGTACAATACATATCACACTAAATCACAAGTTTATAAATGTATCCACCATATCGTTTTACAGTGAGTCAATATCACACATTTACCGGCCCACTACTTATTTTACTAATTCAATGACTCCAACAATCCATTTAACAATCATCAGTCCATCTAAGGTATAAGAAATCTGTTAAAGCTTTCGACCCAACATATGTGCCATTCAACTTAACTGTGCAACACCCATTCGGTCTGGTCCAAACAAAATATATATGTATTCAACAGTATCATGCGGCTTAAACTAATAAGCTTCCCCACTAATTTCGATTAATATAATTTCATAGTGGGTAACAGTTATGCATTCTTAACTTTACCAGATCCAATTAATTCCACAACCTCCCACTTAGTCCTATTTATCATTAAACAATTTACATGACTATCAATCCATTATCAAAACCCTTAGTATTATTTAATCCACCACAAAGACATTAATAATCCAATTATTCATATCATCATGGTAACTATCTATCCTAAAATTACATAACCAATTCTATGTACGAGCTATCACCCATCATCATCGAAATTCTAGCAAATAATCATAATCCTTCTCATCATTGCAATTCATCAACACAGCATATATCAATTTAATCGAACCCACACCACTTGTTTCAATTTAATACCTCTAATAAATCATTATATAGTCATCGAGTAACAACATGCAAACAACTAATCACCAGATCCTTATTTAATATGATTCACACAACAATTAAAGTTGATAAGATTTCACATAAACAAATCGACACACATCTATAATTTTTTACATCAAGATCACACAATTAATAATAAACACAAAATATACTAACCAAGGTTCGCCCGACAGAGATGATATCTCGCTGATGAGGGGGGGGGGGGGGGGGTCTTCTGCTGTTGCACGCACACATGAGAGAAGTGTAGGGTTTTGTTTTTGTATTGGGGTTATGCAAAGGATAATACGTGCACAATATATTTGAGATTAGCTGGGCTTAAGCCCATAAGATTGATCTGCTAACTCAATTGGGCAAGGGTGGCGGTTTGGGTTGAGAACAAAACGCTTTGAGTTTGGAGGTTGGGCCGCAAATGGGTCATACACGCTAGCGGGTATCGGGTTGAATGCCCGTACAGTTCGAGTTGGGTTGCAATTAATTGCGTTCCGGATTAGATGGTTATACCCAGTTAATTACATGCATTCGTATACATGCTTGAAACACATAAAATCATAATCATTTACTTATAATTAAATATTTTAACTTATTAACACACGTACACACAAGTTACCAGAAATCCTTACAAGGAAACGACCCTTCAAATCACGTGTTGTCACACAACAGCATTTGCAGGAAAACACAGTGGGTCACTTAGTATCTGAAAGACCTGATATTGTTGCACGGGTATTTAAGTTCAAACTTGATGAGCTCATGAAGGACATAAGGAAAAAGCATCATTTTGGTGTTCCTAAAGCGGGTAAGTTAAATGAATTTTATTCTCAATGGTTGTATGTTAACATGTGATTAATGTGTTATTATGATGTGTGTTAAAACATTGTGTTTTTTTTTCTGTCTTTGCAGTTCTTTACACAATAGAGTTTCAAAAACGTGGTTTGCCACATTGCCACATTCTTGTGTTTCTTAGTCAAGCTGATAAAATTTCTTCACCGGATGAAATTGATAGATTTATATCTGCTGAGCTGCCTTCTAAATCGGGTGACCCAATCGGTTTTTTAAATGTTGGTACTCATATGATGCATGGTCCATGTGGTAACCTTAGACCTTCGAGTCCTTGTATGAATGATGGCAAATGTACTAAAGGATTTCCGAAGAGTTATTGTGACGAAACTTTTATTAGAAATGATGGGTGGCCGTCGTATCGACGACGTAATAACTCACGTAAAGTTCGTGTTGGTCGGCAAGATATTATGCTAGATAATGGATATGTTGTTCCTTATAATCGTGCGTTGCTTATAAAGTATGGTTGCCATATCAATGTTGAATGGTGTAACCAAGGAATGTTGGTTAAATATCTTTTCAGCTATATTAACAAAGGTCAAGATCGTGCTACGGCATTATTGGAAGGTCAAGGTGGGAGAACAACATTTACATCACTTTTAAATCATGAAAATGAGATTGAGCAGTACATGAATTGTAGGTATATTTCAGCATCAGAGGCGTGTTGGAAGATATTTGAGTTTGACATGCATTATCGTTCAGTGGCTGTTGAAAGACTCCCATTTCATGAAGAAGGGTGTAATAGAGTATATTTTAAGGATCATGAGCAAATTTCTGATGTTTTACAACGAACAACAGCTGCAATGTCAAAGTTTACTGAATGGATGGCTGCAAATGAAAGGTATGAGTTTGGCCGGACATTGACGTATGCCGGATACCCAACTTTGTTTACATGGCATGAGAAGGAAAGAGTGTGGGAGCCCCGTAAAGGTTCATTTCAAACTATTGGACGTATATATTATGTAAGTCCTACGATGGGTGAAAAGTATTATCTTAGAATGCTATTAAATGTTGTGCGTGGTCCGAGAAGTTTTAAAGAGATTCGAACTGTTGACGGGGTGGAACATCCAACGTATATGTCCACTTGTAAAGCATTAAGTCTTTTGGGTGATGATGTTGAATGGGTTGATGTTGTACGCCAGGCTTATCATTG